>JACXGK010001324.1:0-16276 GCA_016801125.1 Novumbra hubbsi | reverse complement strand
ATGATCTCCACATTTAAATGTATTGTGAAAGAAAACCTGATGAATGTTACGCCTGTATTATTCCGCATGTATTCTTAAACATGAAAGGAACTGTATGTTTACATTTGCCAATCAATAGCAAGGTTTGTATTTCACCAAAAATAAATGATTTTAGTGGGTGACAATCCATGTGAGAAGTCAGGTCTAGTGATGACAACCTCCGGCTACCACCCTTTGGGAAAAACATTACGAATATTACCTTCAAATACAGTACACATTGGGGAAATCTGTCTGTCAAAAATGTCAGGTTCGATACAGAACTTTATTCCACAAATGCTTTTGAAATATAGATTTTTTTTATTTTTTTTATTGGCATTCAGCTTTAATGTAAATGCTTTTTTTATGACATGGCTTTACAGTTTTGATAAATCGTGGCTTACACATGGACTGTTGTATGATGTAGTTCTCATGGCAATCCACCACTGACTTGATATATTATTGGGTCTTGTTGTTCATTGACTCTATGTTCTGATATTTGGGTGCCTTATCATTAGTAAAATAAATAGGCACTATATATTGCTCTAAAAAAGAAATCACTTCATAACAGAAAGATCCAAGTTCCCACCCCTTACTTTTGTTCACCACGGAAAGGTGGGTGACACACACACACACACCTTAGACAAGGAGGACACTTCCTGGCCCCGGCTGTCTATGGTTCTGCTGGTAGTTCTGCCCTGGAGTATCCGATCGATGTCCTCCTCACCGAAACGCTGCTCCCCCCCGTTCTCCTCCATCACCGCCGCGTACGCTCCTTTCTTCAGCATGGTCTCCACCTCGGCCTGGGTGAACTGCTGGATCTGACGGAGAACCGCTCCGTTTACTGGATGTGTTCCAGGGTTAGCGTGTGTAAAGCAGTCGCAGCCTCGGTCATTATGTCACCAAGCGCTGTAAAAAAGGGGTCAGTTTCTTACCCCGCTAGCACGCTGTGCCTGGTATCCACTCATGCTCTGTATGACCGCCTGATCGAGTCCCAGCTTCAGACCGGCCTTGTCCAACAGCAGCTGTTCATAGGTGTTCTTGGTCACCAGCCGGTAGGACATGACCGCCTTAGTCTGACCGATGCGGTGGCAGCGAGCCTGGCTCTGGGAGAGGACAGAGGACAAGGGTCGGCGGGACATCCGATAAGAATGGAAGACTTGACTCATTCCAAAGTCTCGTGTTCTTCTGTGAATAGCTTTTCATTTAACATTTGAGACGTTAAACAGTTGAGGGAAAGCGACGAGTGGGGAAACTGAAGGGAAAACCGACCAGGGGATAGGAACGGCCACAAACATCTAAATTGGCTACAGTGCACGTGGCTACGCAATGCCAAGAAACACTCCAAAGGACTCACTTAAAACATATAACCCATTTAAATCCACAACTGACTGAGCATTGGTCATTTGATTTTCACAGTGTCTTGCTGTTTCACAAAGTTCTGCCTAGCACTTCAGTGAATTTTTCTTGCCCATGATTCCTCATTGAATTTAAGAATTAAGCATTAAGTTAGCGGTGTGATAGAGATTAGGGTTAAGGTTAGGTTCAAAAGGAATATAAATAGGCAGAGGTCGGACTAGGAAGTAGCTAGCAATGACCTCAAACCTGATTGGTGGTCGAACAGAGGTCATTGGTCAAGGCCCCTATTACCTGTAAGTCGTTCTGGGGGTTCCAGTCTGAGTCGTAGATGATGCAGGTGTCCGCCGCAGTCAGGTTGATCCCCTGTCCACCCGCTCGTGTGCAGATGAGAAACAGGAAGTGCTGTGAGTCAGCCTTATTGAAACGGTCAATGGCCTCCTGGCGAAGCCCTCCGGAGATTTTCCCGTCGATACGCTCAAATATGTACCTGCGAGGGACAAAGCAGGGCTGTTGTATTACCGGTCATGAATAAAAGAAAATATAGTCTGCGTCTGCTATCTTGTTGCATGGATATATAGGCTTAAAAAGTGATGCATTGAATTTAGAGCTGGGGAATATAATTGTTTTTTTTAGATGGATTGCGATCCTGACGTGAATGATTCTGCATCGATTCATAAAAAAAAAGAATAATTTTTTTTGTTTTAATTATCAAATATAATATATAAATGAATAATTCACTTCAGCATCGTGACGTGGTACTGTTTTTTGTAAATAAATACTCTTAGTAAATATATATATTTTGTAAAGTAATGTCCTTTGGAAGTAACGCGCGTGGGCCTGTCTGGTGTAGGTCTGACGTAGATAGGAGACATGGTTCAAGGAGAGCAGCCTGTCTGATGTAGGTCTGACGTAGATAGGAGACATGGTGCAGGGAGAGCAGCCTGTCTGATGTAGGTCTAACGTAGATAGGAGACATGGTGCAGGGAGAGCAGCCTGTCTGATGTAGGTCTGACGTAGATAGGAGACATGGTGCAGGGAGAGCAGCCTGTCTGATGTAGGTCTAACGTAGATAGGAGACATGGTGCAGGGAGAGCAGCCTGTCTGATGTAGGTCTAACGTAGATAGGTGACATGGTGCAGGGAGAGCAGCTGACTGCTTAAAAATGCACCTAGCTGCTTGAAAAAGCAAACGTTTGGGCACGTTTAGGTTTTTTTAAGAAAAACAAGCTTGATAAAGATTATACTATGTGCGAGATCAGTCGAGCCTAGATTATATCGTTCAGCAATACGCAGCGAATAAGCCCATTGTACAACAATTGATTGCTATCAACTGTACCTCAGATGTCCAAAAGGACAAAGGAGATCACACAGTCCATTACCATATTTATTGCAAGGATCATCGCCAATTATAGCAGGATTGTAAGGATCTCTTACTCGGTCGTGGAAAATAAATGCTTTCTCCTCCATACCCTGGTGCCAAAATACATAATCCTTTCTCTGAGTTCACAAACACCGCTATACCGGTGCTGAACACTGACACAAAATCCAGAGTAACGGAGTCGATGCGTAAGCCGGAAGTGGTCATCACCTGCGAGTCATGGACACCCATCTCCACAGACTCAAGTGTGACGGTAACTGCTCGTTGTATTTGCAAACTGGCAGCTGAATTCACAAGCTTTTTCAGGTTTTTGCAAAATGTTATTTCAGAGTAAATAAACAAATTGTGATTTTCCACATAAACAATATATTACACTACCTCGTTTTACAAATAATTTCATTTGCATAAAAATAATTTCATTCGCAGCCTTTTAAGGTATATTATAGTCTGTGTTATAGACCATGTTGTAAACCATACGTTTTCCTGTAATAAAGCTGCTACAGAAATGTATGTTTATAATGTCAAAACTTTATTTTATGTTTACACACAAAAAAAGACTTGATAACTTGATAAATAGGTTGACATAAAAATGTACATGTTCTTTTGTTTGAAAACAGCTGATTAATATAAAGGCGGAAAGAGAGAGTTTCAATTATGTTTGTTTTTGTAATAAAATAAATGGAGGGCAAAATGCATCCATCAAGAATCGTTTTAGAATCGAATCGTTACCCTCTGAATCGGAATTGTGAGGCAGGTGAAGATTCACACCTCTAATTAATTTAGTTCTCAATTGAACAGTATGGCCGAAATAACAAAATATAACTTGATTGGGTGCTCACATGACACCTCATACGATATACCTGCCCAAAATGCTTCAATATCCAAGTTCTTATTTCATAGACAGCTCAGAGACATTTCAAATGACAGCTCTTTTTTAGGATAAGAGAATACCTTTGGAAAAATAAACAATAAAAATCACAGTATCCAATCACAATGAACATAGAATGGGGAGGAATGCACTACATATCCAATCAGCACCATTGACAGGAGTTGACATTACCTTTCTTTGCCACTTGTCCTTCAGGCAAGTGAGACTGAATTTTTTGCTTGTCCAACTGCTGAATGTACTTGCCAAAAACAAACTGCAACGAACTAGTACAACAAAACTACTGACAACTTTTTACAGACTCAGTTTGATAAGAAATGTCAAATTAAGAACTGACTGGACAAATACAAATACCTGACAGTAATTTTCAAGTCTGTCGCCCCATCAATCAATATTAAGAATTGTTTGGCTAATGTACTTTTCTATACCCACCTAATTTGTTTAACACAAATCCTTTGATGTGAACATTAATGATGTTTAACACAAAGTCAAATAAACTCCAGTTAGGAAGCATAAGTGATTGTTAATCAATGCCACCTGTTTTGGTGCAAATGAAAGTAACAACAAATGCACCGGAGAGGCAACAGCAAGACAACCCCTGAAAAATATATAGAGACAATTGCTCATTCTGACGGCTTCTCGAGTTTTGCGTTTTGCTAGTAGTACGCTACTACTGGTAGCATGAGGAGGTACCTGCAGCCCATTCAGGTTGCACAGGCAGCCCAGCTCCCTCTAGATGTGCCGTTGCAAGAAGGTTTGCTTGCTCCAAATACAGTCTAAACGTCCTCTAGTGGGTTACGTTCACAGCCCAGCCCTGTGCAGCTCGACTGGCATTAACCAGAGAACACCAGAAACGACAGGACCGCCAATGTGTATGCAGTTCCTGGATGACACCAATGACATTAGCTGATGCCATAACCCTTCCCTCAGACCCGAATCCAACAGAGATCCTCTGGGACGTACAATTAAACGAAGATTTTGACCTTGAATATATTCCAGTCATCGTGTTCCTCTGCCATTTTCGAGCAGCGTACGTTGAGCGTCTTACCCTTTTTGTGTGACATAGTCCTCCAGGATGTCCAGCATCCGGACCATCTGGGAGAAGATGAGCACCTTGTGACCGTCTTGCTTCAGCCTGGGTAGAAGCTGGTCCAGCAGGACCAATTTACCCGCCGACTGAATCAGACACTGGAGGGGGAAGTCTGGGGACTGAGCGTCTAAGACGTTTGTCAGCTTGGTGACAATCAAGTCTTCAGCATCTGAATAGGATTGGAGTTTAGGTCAAAAAACTATTGGGACCTTCAGTGCTGCAGGAATGTTTCTGTACCCTTCCCCAGATCTGTACCTCGATACAATCCTGTCTCGGAGGTCTAATGACAATTCCTTGGCCTTCATGGTTTTTCAACCGTTTGTTCTAGGTATGTATCCCGGATTGCGGGGCTGACCTACAAGGCTATGGCATCGGCCTACCTGGCTATGGCGTTGACCTACAGCGCCATGGTGCTGACCTATAGGATACAGTGTCGCCTTGCGTTATGGTGTCGGGTACCTTGAAGAAGAAACGGGTGGTTGCAGCACTTGCGTAGCTCCATCATGATATTCATCAGTTTTCCGGATTTGTCCTGTTTGAGGAAGACCCAGTTTCTCTCCAGGATAGCGCGGTAGTATAGCTTCTGGACGTCCGTTAGCCCCACCTCGAAAGATAAAGAATATGCAGTTTTCGGATTTGGAAATACAATTACCATTTGACAGCAAACAAATGAGACTTTCTAACTGAGAGCCTAAGAAGAGTCTCCTTATTTCAGTCGGTTTAATTCCAGGATGTGAGACACACATCTAGGCAAACATCTACACACACCTCTATGATGGTCTCCTCTTTGGGCTTGAGGCTCTTTTCCACATCCTTCTTCAGTCTCCTTAACATCAAGGGCTTTAAAAGCAGCTGCAACTTGTGTACCTGAGGAAGAAAGGACTGGAATGATTAATTATCAGAACGTATACGTTGCTAACTAATCCTCTATTAGAGCAGCTGGGTCTGCAGACTTCCGCTTCAACCCTGTTCGCCAATGCATAACATGGCCGCAGTGACAAAGTGGTACTCAGTGAGAAAACTCAGTGAGAAAGACTCTTTATATCTTCATGTTCTGAGAGACCCATGTCCAAGCGTACACGTGTACATCCACGCATCTTGCAAAACTGTACCTGTTTCTTTGTCTCGATGTTGCCAAATTTCTGGATGAAGTTGGATTCTGAGTCAAACTGCGTTGGCTCCAGGAAGCTCAGTAGACTAAAGAGCTCCTCTAGGCTGTTTTGCAGAGGAGTCCCTGTCAACAAGACCTTGTATTCCTAAGGGAAGAGCGAGAGGAAGAGATGGAAACAGACTGAAATGAAACCCACACTTAACAGAGGAAAAAACATATACAGTGCATTCGGAAAGTATTCACAGCTCTTTACTTTTCCCACATTTTGTTATGTTACAGCCTTATGCCAAAATGTATTCAATATTTTTGTTTCCCCTCA
Organism: Novumbra hubbsi; assembly: GCA_016801125.1. NCBI lineage: Eukaryota > Metazoa > Chordata > Actinopteri > Esociformes > Umbridae > Novumbra > Novumbra hubbsi. Next base: position 10,119 of record JACXGK010001324.1, on the reverse strand, counting down.
AATTCTACACACAATACCCCACAATGTCAAGGTGAAAAAAGTTTTTTAATAGATTTACAAAAATTAAGAACGAAAATATAAACATTTACATAATTATTTGCAGTCGTTGCTCAATACTTTGTCGCAGCACTTTTGGCAGCAATTACAGCCTCAAGTTGTTTTGAGTATGATGCTACAAGCTTGGCACATCTATTTTTGGGCAGTTTCTCGCATTCTTCCTTGCAGGACCTCTCAAGCTCCATCAGGTTGGATGGGGAGCTTGGGTGCACAGCCATTTTCAGATCTCTCTAGAGAGGTTCAATCGGGTTCAAGCCTGGGCTCTGGCTTGGCCACACAAGGACATTCACAGAGCTGTCCTGAAGCCCTCCTTTGTTATCTTGGCTGTGTGCTTAGAGTCATTGTCCTGTTGGAAGACAAACTGTAGCCCCAGTCTGAGCTCCCTAGCGCTCCGGAGTAGGTTTCCATCAAGGATGTCTCTGCACATTGCAGCATTCATCTTTCCCTCAATCCAAGTCTCCCAGTTCCTGCCGCTGAAAAACATCCCCACAGCATGATGCTGCAACCTCTATGCTTCACTGTAGGGATGGTATTGGTCAGGTGACGAGCGGTGCCTGGTTTTCCTCCAGACGTGACGCTGGGCATTTAGGCAAAATAGTACAATCTTTGTTTTATCAAACCAGAGAATTTAGTTTTTCATAGCCTCAGAGTCCTTCAGGTGCAAACTCCAGGTGGGTTGTCAAGTGCCTTTTACTGAGGAGTGGCTTCCATGGCCACTCTAGCATACAGGTCTGATTGGTGGATTGCTGCAGAGATGGTTGTCCTTCCGGAAGGTTCTCCTCGCTTCACAGAGCAATGCTGGAGCTCTGTCAGAGTACCCATCGAGTTCTTGGTCACCCCCCTGACTATTGCCCTTCTCCCCCGATCGCTCAGTTTGGCCAGAGGCCAACTCTAGGAAGAGTCCTGGTGGTTCCAAACATCTTCCATTTATGGAAAATGGAGGCCACCGTGCTCATTGGGACCTTCAGTACAGCAGGAATTTTTCTGTAGCCTTCCCCAGATCTGTGCATCAGTACAATCCTGTCTCACTGGTCAACAGACAATTCCTCTGACTTAATGGCTTGGTTTGTGCTCTGACAAATGTGGGACCTTATATAAACAGGTATGTGCCTTTCCAAATCATGTCCAATCAACTGCATTTACCACAGATAGACTCCAATCAAGTTGTAGAAACACAAGGACGATCAGTGGAAACAGGATGCACCTGAGCTACATTTTGAGTGTCATGGCAAAGGCTTTTTATTTTCTAAAGATCTGCAAAAAATTAAAATTCCTACAATCCCTGAGGAAAAAGTGAAGCGCTGTGAATACTTTCCGGATGCACTGTACATTGTGTTTCACTGACCATTGAGAGCATGCTGAGGCAACTGGCAAGCTTGCTGTTCTTGTTCTTGAGCCGGTGGGCTTCGTCAACAATGACACAGCGGAACTTGATGATTTTAAGGGCGGGGGATAAGGCCAACACCATCTCATAGGTCGTCAGGAGGACGTCAAACTTGCACATCCCTGGGAGGATCTTGCCCTGTGAGTTAGATTTCGTACTGAAAAATCGACAGCGTGACGCTACAATATTGACACTATACGAAATAGTCCTGCTTCAAATTTGTTAACGATTCAAATGAGCCTTACACGATACATTCAGACATATTGTCGGAAGACCTAAATATTTAGTTTCTTACGTAATTTCTGAGGAACAGTTCATACTCTTCGATGACTTGTCGGTTGGCCTTCGAGCCATGGTAAACCACGGTGTACAAGTGGGTCCAAGTGGAGAACTCTCTGGCCCAGTTCCCCAAGGTGGACAGGGGGACTGGAAACATAGAAAAAAAAACAATCCTAGGGTTTTCCGGAAATCCCAGTTAGAACATTTCCAAGATTCGTAGCCTGGGGTTGTCCATCAGTCTGCCACCTTGGGACATGTACTGCTGTAGCACAAGGTGCGTATTTGGCAGAATCCATTCGGACAGTGTACAAAAAGGCATAGAAAATGCCTGAATGAAACCTACAGGAGAAAACCCTGGAAATGTAAGAAAAAGGGCGCAACACCGAAAGAGACTCTGTTTTTAATATAACCACGCAGCCTTCCGGCAGTCTGTGTCTGTCTATTCTTTGGCCAGACTTCCAGGCCCTGGATTTGAACCGGTGACCTGTCGCATACAGGTCTGTTACTCATAGCCACCTACCTATGACCAGGAAGGGCCCTTGTACCCCAGCAGAGTGCATTTCAGTAAGAAGGGCTATGGTCTGGATGGTCTTTCCCAGACCCATCTCATCTGCCAGGATACAGTTCTGCCTGGAGGCACAGGGATATGGAAAGATGGAGGACCAAGCATGTGTTAGGAGATTCGGGAGATGTTTCTATTTCATTGCATCCCTGAGAATCAAACAGTCTGTAGTGTGCTTGTTATCCACTTTCAACACTATACACGGTTAATATAATATATGTGTGTGATTCCTAACCTGTGGTACCAGTTGAATAGTAACCAGTTGACTCCCTCCAGTTGGAAGTCTCGCAGAGTGAGTCCATCTCTGCCTTTCCATGGCCCCTCAAGCTTGTCCCAGAACATTTCGGGGGGGCGAGGCTGAACAAAAGAGAAAAAAAGTATACAGTTACTTTGTAAGACAACCAATTTACAACCAAAATGCATTAGGCAGCTCACACCCAGACTACAAGCACCTCCCAACCCCAATCCAACCAATGTCCAACCATATTTTGACCTTGACGCGAAACAAAACGCCTCCGCTATCATACCAGAACAAACGTAAACCTGACTCCAACTCAGCAGATATGTTATTGTAGTGTGAGATAATGGGCATGAGAAAATTAACACAGGGAGTGCTCCTAATCCCATTTTGTTACCTGTATAAATGACACCTGTCAACAGAAGCAATCAATCAATCAGATTCCAAACTCTCCACCACGGCCAAGACCAAAGAGCTGTCCAAGGATATGAGGGACAAGATTGTAGACCTACACAAGGCTGGAATGGGCTACAAGACCATGGTAAGAAGTTTACAACAGTTGTTGCGTTATTCGTAAAACTCAAAATAACTGTCAATCTCCCTCGGTCCGGGGCTCCATGCAAGATCTCACCTCGTGGAGTTTCAATGATCATGAGAACGGTGAAGAATACGCCCAGAACTACACGGGAGGATCTTGTCAATGATTCAAAGGCAGCTGGACCATAGTCACCAAGAAAACAATTGGTAACACACTATGCCGAGAAAGACTGAAATCCTGCAGGTCCCCCTGCTCTAGAAAGCACATGTACATGCCCATCTGAAGTTTGCCAATGAACATCTGAATGATTCAGAGGAGAACTGGGTGAAAGTGTTGTGGTCAGATGAGACCAAAATCAAGCTCTTTGACATCAATTCAACTCGCCATATTAGGAGGAGGAGGAATGCTGCCTATGACCCCATAAACACCACCCCCACTGTCAAACATGGAGGTGGAAACATTATGCTTTGGGGGTGTTTTTCCGCTAAGGGGACAGGACAACTTCACCTTCACATTGATGCGGGAAGGTTCGAGTTGCCAAACGTCAGCCATGAAACCTTAATGACTCGTTGAGGATCTTCAAAATCCATCCTGAGATGTGCCCAAACCTGTTGGCCAACTACATGAAACATCTGACCTGATTGCCAACAAGGGTTTTGCTACCACGTACTAAATCAATTTATAACTTTTATATATTTTATTGTTGTTATTTTGTCTCACACTGTTCAAATAGACCTAACATTAAAATGTGTTATTCTGATAAATTCTTTGTCAGTGGGCAAACGTACAAATTCAGCAGGGGATCAAATATTTATTTCCTCCACTGTAAGTGTGTGTGGAGCCAAGAACTCAAGATGGGACACTAAACCAGGCCCTATTAGGTTAGGATATATGACACTTACAAGTTTCTTGAGGATCAATGGTTGTTTGTGAATTCTCTTGAACTCAAATACTTTCTCCTTATCCACGTCCTCAGTCACCTCCCAGGTGGAGTCAGCATAGGGCAGGGAACACCACTTCACCAGGTACTCATACACACGCTTGAGGAGAAAAAGGGGAGAAAAAGGAGAGAAAAAGGGGAGAAAACAATAAGACACACATTTGTCCTACTCCATTTTATTTCCAGTACAAAACAGCAGCCTAATGCATACTTTCGAAGGAAATCTGGATTACTTTTACATGCACACACACAGTTTTGCCTTTCCTGGTTGGGACCGGACACCTAACACTGAAATCCAGTTCCACATATCCACGACCTGAACCAAATTCTGAACCTAATGCTCAATTTAAAAACCTAAATATTACCAAAAATCGCCCCTCAATTGTAAAAAGATGCCCCAAGTATTTCTCCAAAACTAAGATGGAAATCGCATTTCCCCTAGTTGGGGAAAGCCTCAAAATAAATCTAGGGACAGATCTATTAACTTTTTGGTGGGTACGTCACATCCCTAGATGTTCATGTAGATGTGCGTCGCACATATAGTTTATGAGTGACCTCTAAGATGACCCCTTCTTACCTTTTTCTTTGAGGTCACATATCTCTCATCCAAAACTCGGTCCACGATCACGTAGTCTGGGTGGAATAAGGCCCCGTCCTAAAACACAGTTACATAACCTGCCAGCTGGTAAACTAGTAAAGGGATGTCATGTGAAAAGAGAAAGGAGTACAAACAACGACTCATAAATAATAGAACCGTTGACTTACATCAAGAAGATCATCTTGGACCCGGCCGTAAAAGTTTCTCAGCTTAAGGTGACTTCGGTCATCTTTATTTAAAATCTGCTCGGTGATCCACTTACAATGTAAATAGGACCTGGGGAAATAAATAACGGGAGGAAGTGAGTTTCAAACAGATAGAGACAGAATGTAAGGAAAAACAGAGTAAGTGAGAGAGCTAGAAACTGGGACAGTGAGAGAACCAGAGAGAGGGACAGTGAGAGAACCAGAGAAAGGGACCATGAGAGAGCCAGAGAAAGGGACAGTGAGAGAGCCAGACAGAGGGACAGTGAGAGACTGGGACAGTGAGAGAGCCAGACAGAAGGACAGTGAGAGAACCAGAGAAAGGGACAGAGAGAGAGCCAGAGAAAGGGACAGTGAGAGAGCCAGAGAAAGGGACAGAGAGAGAGCCAGAGAGAGGGACAGTGAGAGAACCAGAGAGAGGGACAGTGAGAGAGCCAGACAGAGGGACAGTGAGAGACTGGGACAGTGAGAGAGCCAGACAGAGGGACAGTGAGAGACTGGGACAGTGAGAGAGCCAGACAGAGGGACAGTGAGAGAACCAGAGAGAGGGACAGTGAGAGAGCCAGAAAGAGAGCCAGACAGAGGGACTGAAAGAGAGCCAGACAGAGGGACAGTGAGAGAGCCAGAGAGAGGGACAGTGAGAGACTGGGAGAGTGAGAGACCCAGAGAGAGGGACAGTGAGAGAGCCAGAAAGAGAGCCAGACAGAGGGACTGAAAGAGAGCCAGACAGAGGGACAGAGAAAGCCAAAAAGAGATAAATAAATATGCGGTAAAAGAATACAGGAAACAAAACTATCATACGGAAGACAAACCTCAAAATTCACACAGCCTATCTACGCAGAAAATCACTATAAGGATGGCAACTTACTTGTACTTAAATTTGACATAATATTCATTCACTTCCTCAGGATGCCCAGGGACGACCTACAGGAAAAAAGCAAAGAGGAGATATCAGTAGAAGCACACGGATGTAGAAGATCTAAAGCAATACGTGGAAACTTTCAAACCAATAAAGGCGCATGTTGAAACGTTCCCACTCACACACAACTCCCTTCACCTCTGCGTGAGATGTCCTCGTGGATAAAATCTGTCCGATAGTATAATCGTCCGTGTAATCTGCCTTGACGTAGCCATGCACAGCAGACCTGTAGACCTGGTCAAATGAGAACACGGACAATTAACATCGCTAATCAGAATAACAACAGAAAACAACTTTTCTCAAAACATTTTCTTTTTACCCCGTGGTCACTTGAGGGTTTCTTTTGTTCCTCAACTTCCTCCTTGTCACTGTTGTCATCACTGTTGACTTCCGTGCCCCGCTTTCTTTTTAAAGTCCCTTTCACTTGTTTGGCCGAGCCTTGTTTCTGCAAGCGAAGATGGAAAATATAGCGGACAATTGGAATTATTCGTCTTGGGAAAAAGTGAAACTCAGATGTGGAAATTTACAACATCATGCCCCTAATTAGGAAAGTAGTGATATAACCAAATGTATAATCCTATCCTTCCACAAAGTCCTTAGTAATTAACGAACAAGTATTAATATGAATGTGATGATAATGAAATGTCTTTGGTGTTAGTTACGGTAAAGTCCATATATATTTGGACACAGGCACAATTTTCATTTTTGCCAGGTATTTAGCAAAACATATTTAACCTATAGTTATTTATTTATTATATATATATTAATTTGTCCAATTACATTTGAGCCCCTGAAAATAGAGGGACTGTGTATAAAAATGGTTCCTAGACGTTTTACTTAATATTTTTGTTCAATTCCTTGACTTAAAGCTGAAAATCTGCACAGAAAATTCAACTTGATTGTTTAATTTAAACAAGAGTCAGAATTATAAAAATGATCCTATTTCTGGGGTCGCTGCTAAACGTTCATGGTGCACCGAACTTTCTGAAACACTGGAAGCAAAGACATGTTCATTCAGAGTCTTGGTTGGAGTTGTCACACGTAAGCATTGCAATACTCAATGTTTTGAAGCAGTCCCAATCCTTGTCATCATGCCCCTAGTTAGGAAAGTAGTGATATAACCAGATTTATAATCCTATCATTCCACAAAGACCTTAGTAGTTAACGGACAAGTATTGATACAAATGTGATTTTAATTAAATGTCTTTGGTGTTACATACGGTCCATATACATTTGGACAGAGGCACAATTTTTGTTTTAGTCACCAAAACAGATTCAACCTATAGGTATAAAATCTTGTGCACACGCTCAGTTTTAATTGAAGGGTATTTATATCGAATTGGAGGAAGGGTTTAGGAAGGGAAAGTAGCCCCCCCCCCCCTTTTCAAGGGTCAAAAAATAATTGGACAATTGACAGAAAGGATGTTTCATGGACATGTGCGGGCTATTCCTACGTTATTTCATATTCAATTAGGCAGGTAAAAGGTCTGGAGTTGATTGTAAGCGTGGTATTTGCATTTGGAAGCGATTGCTGTGAACCCACATCAAACAGGCCATCATTAGTCTTCAAAAACAAAACAAAATCAATCAGAGAGACAGCAGGAACATTAGGAGCGGCCGAATCAACAGTTTGGGGCATTCTGAAAAAAAAAAAAAAAGAATGTACTGGTGAGCTCAGCAACATAAAAAGGCCTGAAGGTCCACGGAAGACAACAGTGGTAAACGATCGCAGGAACCTCTCTATGGTAAATAAAAACCACTTTACAACATCCAGCCAAGTGAAGAACACTCTGCAGGAGGTAGGCGTGTCATTGTCCACCTCAACAATCAAGAGAAGATTTCACGAGCACAAATACAGAGGGTTCACCACAAGGTACAAACCATTCATAAGCCTCAAGAATAGAAAGGCCAGATAAGAATTTGCCAAAAATATATATAAAAAAGCCTGACTAGTTCCGGAAAATAATTCTTTGGAGGGATGAAACTAGGATCAACCTGTACTAGAATGATGGGGGGGGGGCAAAGGTATGGAGAAGGCTTGGAACAGCTCATGATCCAAAGCATACAACATCATCTGTAAAACACAGTGGAGGCAGTGTGATGGCATGGGCATGTATGGCTTCCAGTGGCACTGGATCACTGGTGTCATTGATGATGTGACAGAAGACAGAAGAGACGGTGGAGGCAGTGTGATGGCATGGGCATGTATGGCTTCCAGTGGCACTGGATCACTGGTGTCATTGATGATGTGACAGAAGACAGAAGAGACGGTGGAGGCAGTGTGATGGCATGGGCATGGATGGCTTCCAGTGGCACTGGATCACTGGGGTTTATTGATGATGTGAAAGAAGACAGAAGCAGCCGGATGAATTCTGAAGTGTATAAGGATATACCGTCTGCCCAGATTCAGCCAAATGCAGCAAAGCTGATTGGACGGCGCTTCACGGCACAGATGGACAATGACCCAAAACACACTACAAAAGCAACCCGGGAGTTTTTTAAAGAAAAGAAGCGGAATATTCCGCAATGGCCGAGTCAATCACCTGATCTCAACTTGATCGCGCATGCATTTCACTTGCTGAAACCAGAGCTTAAGGCAGAAAGACTCATGGACCAACAACAACTGAAAACAGCTGCAGTTAAAGCCTGGCAAAGCATCAGAAAGGAGGAAACCCAGTCTTTGGTAATGTCAATGGGTACCAGACCTTAGTCATTGCCTGCAAAGGATTCTCAACAAAATATTAAAAATTGCATTTATGATTACATTCATTTGTCCAAATACATTTGAGCCCCTGAAAATTGAGGGACTGTGTATAAAAATAGTTTCTAAACGTTTTACTTCATATTTTTGTTCAACCCCTTGAATTAATGCTGAAAGTCTGCACTTCAAATTCACTTTGTTTCATTTACATTTTATTCTGGTGCCAAACAGAGCCAGAATGATGAAAATGTTGCCTGTGGATAAAATATGGACCTAACTGTATTACTCTAGTTTATAGGGCATCATACATGCTTGAAAGTCCCTCAATCAACCAAAACCAATCCTATTTCTGGGGTCACTGCTAAACGTTCAAGGTGCACCGAACTTTCTGAAACATTGGGAGCAAAGACATGTTCTTTCAGAGTCTTGGAGGTTGGAGTTGTCACAACGTAAGCATTGCAATACTCACTGTTTTTAAGCGGTCCCAATCCTTGTCCTTTAAATAAGTGCACATATTTAGAGGCAGTGTGATTTACCTTTGCTTGTTCCTCAACTACCTCCTGGTCTCTGTTGTCATCACTGTTGACTTCCGTGCACCGCTTTCTTTTTAAAGTCCCTTTCACTCGTTTGGCAGAGCCTTGTTTCTGCAAGCGAAGATGGAAAATATAGCGGACGATTGGAATTATTCGTCTTGGGGAAACTGTGAAACTCAGATTTGGCCATTTACAACATCATGCCCCTAAATAGGAAAGTATTAATACAAATGTGATGAAATGCCTTAGGTGTGTGTTACACACGGTAAGTCCATATATATTTGGACACAGGCACAATTTCTGTGACAAATCTCCAAAATGCTTGGAGTTGTCACAACGTAAGCATTGCAATATTCAAGCGGACCCAATTCTTGTCCTTTAAATAAGTGCACATATTTAGAAGCAGGGTGATTTACCTTTGCCGGACGCCGTTTGGGCTTCAGGGTAGATCCTGACTGCTTTGGTGACTGAGATCTTGACATGGAGTGAAAGAACATTGGCAGAACGCAAGGTGAGACATTTCTTTCAGAATACAGGTTTTACAATAATAACTACCCCCCAGAATCAGAAGGCAATCTGTAAGACACTTGCAATACTAAGATCTGGGGAAATGTACTGTTGCTTTGCAAACAAAATGGAACTACTTACTTTTTGAGAGGAGGTTTTTTGGGTGCCCTCGGATGCTTTTTAGGTGTTGGTAAAGAACTAGACTCCAAAATCAAAGCACAAGATTTAGCTTGAGCATCCATTCTCGGGAGATGAATGCAACTGAACATCTGACTGGCTTTGAGTTTAGGATTAGAGCGGATAAAATGTTCTTGCCTTTCCCGCAGATCCTCAAAATAATCCAATGGCTCCTCCTTTAGTTGTACGGTCTCAAAATGTGAGGAATCCTAAAAAGGGACGTGAAGAGAAACAGATATATAAGGGCCTTTTGTAACTAAATGTAGGGTATCAATTTTAACCTATGCAGCCCATATAGACCCCTAAAACTGAACAGGGTGGGTAGTATTAACTAGACCAGGGTGGTTTAGGGTGGGGGATAGTATTAACTAGTCCAGCTTGGTTTAGGGTGAGGGATAGTATGAACTAGTCCAGGGGGGTTTAGGGTGGTGGGATAGTATTAACTAGTCCAGGGGGGTTTAGGGTGGGGGGATAGTATTAACT
>JACXGK010001323.1:49370-63394 GCA_016801125.1 Novumbra hubbsi | reverse complement strand
AATACATGGGTTGAGTTTTAGTGCTTTGCTGACTGAGCACTACATGTGATGTTAAACTGCAGAGCTTTGTAGTGGAGTATCAAAGTGTGCAGCAGTTGCTTGGGGAAATGGGTAAAGGACACCCTGACTTAATTTATTCCTTCCCTGTTGTCCTAAAGCATTTTGTATTCTACTGTCACACGTGAATACGCACACATACATACATACATGCGCACACACACACACACACACACACACACACACACAGGGAGGCACACACGCGGAGACAGAGAAAACTTAGCGGGTCATTAAGCATTCCGATAGCCCCAGTTAAATGTATGCAGCTTGTAGATGACTAATTTCCCAGGCACTGCTGTGGAACCTCAGGTCTCCGTTAATGTAAATATTAAAGCTCAGAGCAAATAAACCACAGAATGACTTCAACAAACAATCTCCCTTAATTGTTGTTGCTCAAAACAACGTCGGTGGGTATCTGGTGTAAAATACATGTCATTTTGTAGGCGCTTCTAACCAAAGCGATCAGTAGATGGCCCTAGTGGGAATCAATGAAATTAACACAAAGGCTCTGAAATCGCTTCCAATTTCCTACCTTTAATGACAATGTTTAGTTGAAACGCAGATCTTCTTCAGAACCATTGCTGGAGAAAAACCAGGACAAGTCTGGTTCTGCAGACGTATTTTCCTGTAATTGTCTCAATAGATGTTTGAACTGAATAGGTTTGTTTCAGAAGTCCACAGGGTTTCCCGACATTTAAGAGTGCACCCAAATATTCAAGAAGGGGGAGCACAGTTTCCAACTGTGTCACCAAAGTGGCCCTGAATTAGAAGTGCTTTCAAACCCTTATTCCTCTATTCACGGTGCGGAGATGAATGGCAAAAGCGAATGTGCGCCAGCAATTATCGAGTCATATTCATAGCATCCAGTGAAACCAATCGCAGCACCAATCCTGGTGGTAAGCCAGTTACAATTTGCAAAGTTCTCCTAAACTTTGGTGGTGTTTTCAAAATCCTGCAGTAGTGCACAAAGCGCTGAACATGAATGTAGTTAGAGGGGGTGTCAGAGCGGGTTACTGTGACCTCAGCCAGGCCCCAGCCACCTAAACATCCACTGGTGACCCCTGAGAACCGTAGCGGACTCCATTGAGGTGCAGATACACGATAGGAGTCGCAGATAGCAGGTGTGGAATTGGGCTTGATTTAGAAGATGGGGAGAAATGACACATTTACAAGTTTTTGATGCAATTTGTCTTGGAATCTGTGAGCGTGCGTATAAGTGGCCTATAGCGCTAGCGGTTAGGACTCTGGTCCGGTAACTCAAAGGTCGCTGGTTCGAAACCCAGAGCCAAGATGGCCAAAATTCTGTATCTAATTGTGTCCTTAAGCAAGGCATTTAATTGCTCCTGTGAAAATGTAAATGTGTGTGTAGCTATATAAAGACACGTGATAATATGCTGCATGATTATTATTTTTTTCCTATGGTGTCTGATTATCTTGGCGAAGGTCTGGCTCCAAGCCAAGATAAGTAGATATTGATAAGCTTGCCTTTTAAGTTGTATAATGTATTCTCGTTGAGGAATGGTGGGGGGGATCTGTATAGGAGCAGACAAAAATAACTGCAGAAATTGCTCTCGCTATCCCAGCGCGTTAACTGGAGAAAAAGGGAATACCTTAGGGTTATGTTATCAAACTTAAAAATGAACAACAAGGAAACGGAATTAATGTGCACCAAAAAAAGCAGGGCGATATTCACAGCAGAGCAAATTGAATTCGAATGTAAACGTTAAAACGTTTCACGTACCGGCCTCCAAATTCACCGCCTGTGCTTTTTCTCACCGTTGCTCAAATAACGTGGATAACAACGAAATTAATTATACATATTAACGCTCAGTGCCAATTTATTTTTACACACGCATTTCCCCCCCACAAAAAACAGCTTTCTCAAAAATCCGCCTGTCCAGAATTGAAACAAACTAATCTCGGTCGGGCGCGGAGAGAGAAAACGAGCTCCTTTGAGGGAGTGAGTTACATTCTGCAACAGCGTTTGCACGTGTGGGCGAGCACAGAGCCCTCTACTCGGGCATTTCAATCAAAAGCCATCTGAGGAATGCTTAGCAGATAACACGGTTGGAACTCCTGTGCTGCAGATGTACTAATTGACTGGCACCGGAGTACGTGTATACACACACAGTGTGATTAATAATTGAGTGCCCTTTACAATAAATGTATAATTAAAGGGAGTGGTGGGGGGAGGGTTGCCATAACTCCCTGTGGCTATTCTTTTAAAATGGAACCCTCAGTTCCATTCATGCCTTCTCTTTGTTTTGCTGTGCTCTTCAAACTACCTTTGTTATGTCAGTTGGTAGCTGGACGCCTCCCAATATCCTTCAGGCTTATTGGTAAAGTGTATCTGCCGAGCCTGCAGAGGACACCCACGGATAACGGGGGAGGCTGGAACTCATACGAAAGGGAGGCGACTGGGGGGAGGTGTGTGGATAACCGAGAACTGGACGTGAGCCTTGCCGACAGATTTGTCGCGCCCACCGAGATAAATGCCCGCGATAAATGGAAAATTCCTTCAATTGTGTATATTTAGCCTACTTAACCCTTTTATGTCGGGTGCAAGTCACGAGTAATCAAGATACTTAGCGGTGATAATCAGGATTGGCTTTTAAGCTGTGCACCAAAAAAAAAAGTAGAGTAGAAAGTGTCACCTTTGCGAAAAAGCCTCATCTATTGACGACTTGCTTTTTTAATGACACGGGTGACCTTTTCGAATTGCAACCTTGAGACAAATACATAGGGGGATTACTCATCTTGCATCTGATAGTGCTCTGAGACAAATTTGACCCTCTGCTCTCCTTATACTATACAGAGGCTGCTTCCAAAATGGCACCCTATTACATACGCATTGCACTAATTTCCGACCACAGCCCCTGTGCGCTACGTAGATAATAGGGTGTCATTTGGGAAACAAGCGTTTGCAGCTGTATTCCCATTACAATAATGGAGTGACTATTGCCGTCACATGACGAGAGGCCTATGCAGGGTGCTCTGCCAAATGTGATGAATGAGTATGTTGGGGATGTTCCAGGTTGAGAGAGAGCAGTGTCGGGACTCCACAGATACGACGGTGGTATTGGACCTCATTAGGACCTTTGTCCGACTCTCGCACCGTCTGAAATGCAAAGAAACCGTTTGGCTCTGATGGTGTGTATCCCTTTGACTCTGATGGTGTGTATCAGTTTGACTCTGATGGTGTGTATCAGTTTGACTCTGATGGTGTGTTTCAGTTTGACTCTGATGGTGTGTATCCCTTTGACTCTGATGGTGTGTATCAGTTTGACTCTGATGGTGTTTATCAGTTTGACTCTGATGGTGTGTATCAGTTTGACTCTGATGGTGTGCATTACTTTGGCCCTGATGGTGTGCATTACTTTGGCCCTGATGGTGTGTATTACTTTGGCCCTGATGGTGTGTATTACTTTGGCCCTGATGGTGTGTATAACTTTGGCCCTGATGGTGTGTATCAGTTTGAATCTGATGGTGTGTATTACTTTGGCCTTGATGGTGTGTATCAGTTTGGCTCTAAAGGTGTGTATCAGTTTGGCTCTGGTGTGCTTGGGTTAAAGTCACACCAGAGACTCAAGCTGGCACATCCATTATGCACCTTATCAATCTTTAGGGAATCTGGCATTTCACGAGCTGAACAAATTGTCAGTTATCAAAACTCAATTTCAGAAATGACATGTCAGGATTCTCTGGCTCAGCATGGGCCGGAACGCCCCATCCCTCCCCTTCGGAGGACAAACCAAGTTCGCTCCTGCCTCTCTCCAAACCGCTTGGAAGCCACTAGTTTGGTATGCAAAGAGTTAACTGGCGGGAGGCGTTAATCGCTCCTGAGCAACAGCGGCGTTCCTGTGGGCAGATAAGACTGTTTATAAATTGATTTGGTTATGCTTCATTGATAATAAAAGGAGGCAGGCTTTGTTTACGTAACACACGGAGATGTGTGTCTGTGCTTGTATGTCACGGGGCATGTTTTAAACACTCACAAGGTCAGCGGTGGGGTGGGGGGCGGTTAGGTCATTAAAAGGAAGTACGGTTGGGAGTGAGAATTTGTCCTTTTTAACTGCCGTTAATAAAATGTATCTGTCACATTTTTATGGAACAGCAAATGTACACAGGTTCAGGTGCATATAAACCCAGATACACAATGTACACACACACACACAGTATACAGTCATGTAAAAGAGTACCGTGTAGTCTTGACTTCAATGATATCAACAGATCAAGTTAACTTAATTGTAAAATGACAGTGAAAGATTAACCAGTATTTTCTCATCAGAAATCAACATAAATGGAATTTCTCGTGTGGAAAATGTGGGTACACCTCTGGGTTCAATACCTGCTGTTGCCCATTTTGTCTGAAATAACTTTATGTAGCTGTTAAGTGCATCAGTCTCTTACATGGACTTTGAGACATTTTTGCTCACTCTTTTTCACAGCACAGTTTAAACTGTGTCATGTTTATAGACTTTCTTCAGTGCCTGCTTCCAGTCCACCCACAACATTTAGTTGGCCCAGAGGTAGCAAAGCAGCCCCAAACCCCAATGCCATTGCCTCAATGGTTGAGATTACGGTCTTTTTAAACCAGTGTTTCATTTTCGCCAAACATGGCGCCTGACATTGCCACCAAGCAATTCCACCATTGATTTATCTGTCCATAGCACATTGTTCCAGTCCATTTGGTCTTTACCCAGATGTTGTCTAGAATATATCAGTCTTGTCTAGATATTATTTCCCTTGGAGGCCAGGTTTGTGACAGTTGACTCGTTGGTTTGAATCCTAAATGGCCAATGATTGCCATGGTACATAAGACCAAACACGAAGGTTAAGATATGACATTGCACTTCCTACTGCTCTAAAGGATTTGGTAATCCATTCATAAGTGCTATATGTAATCTTGGGGTATTGTGATATATTGCCAATGCCTCAAAACCACTCTTAGCCGAGTCCATGAGGGTGGCATGAGGGCCCGACGTTCTCTAGTGGGACCCGAGCTATCAGCCCTGCCCCATGCAGCTTGATTGGCCTTGGCCAGGGAACACCAGAGTTGATGAGAGCAGGTTCACGCTGAGCACAGATGTGAAAGAATCTGGAGATGCCGGGGTGAATATTATGCATGGCTGAAACATCCAGCATGACCAGTTTGGTGGTGGGTCAGTGATGGTCTGGGGATACTTGGAGGGCCGCTCAGACTTCCACAAGCTAGCCAACGGTACCCTGACTGCTGTTAGGTACCGCAGTAAAATCCCCAGACTCATGGTCAGACCTTACGCTGGTGCAGTGGGCCCTGGTTTCCTCCAGGTGCAGGACAATGCCCAGCCTCATGTGGCCAGAGTGTGGAGGCAGTTCCCAGGTGACAAATGCATTGAAGCCTTTGACTGGCCCTCACATGCCCACAATCCTATTGACAATCTCTGGGACTTTATGATCCAGGACACACTCCGCTATCTCATCTGGAGCATGCCCAGATGTTGTTGGGAGTGCATACAGGCACATAGGGACCATACACACTACTGAGAGACTGACATTATGATTTGACGTGATGAAATTCACACAAGTTGGAAATGCCTGTGATTATTATTGTTCACTATGACAAGTTTAAATCCAGCCCTAAATTGGTTAGTAATTTTGGTTTGCATTGACCTTTGGTAAGTAATTTTGTTCTCAACAAATTACACAATCTACAGTAAAGATTTTGATTTGTAATATATTTCGTTCAAGCATTTTTATGTATAGGTTTTTATATTTATATAAACAAAATATATATATGTATATCAAAATCTTTACTGTACATTGTATATAGAAAAATGCCTTCAAGGTCCCAAAAAGTGGTAATGCAAAAACATATGTTTACACACTCTATGCTGGAAGTTACTCTGCAGCTGTGCCATCTGCTCAACTGGTCAGGCGCCAGAGCATACACACACACACACACACACACACACAATCACTCTCCAGATTGTAGTGCATTACAATTGAGAACCTTTTGTGTAGTAACAATGGATTTCCATTGAAAATCCTAATTTAAATAAACCTAAATCTATAACCGCTAAATCCCTAAATCTCCTACACTTTACCTATACTACTAACGCTACATCCCTAATCCCCATCTTTAATTTTAAACCTAATATTTAAACTAAAGACCTTTCTAAAAGTCGGGACTACTGGACAATATGTCCTAACTTTTTCAGTATTTTATTAGGCTTACTGCAGTGGTGGCCTTTCGAGGAATTGTTGTGCTGTTCTAGTTTTACTACGTCCCCACGTAATCCTCCTCACCAAACCATTAAAAAAACCAACTGAACCTCAGATCTTTCTTCCTTCAGCTGTTACTCTTTCCGTCTCCCCAAGCCAACTAAAGTCTTCACTTCCGAAAAGAGGGACTGCAGTCAACTGAACTGTCCGTTTGGTGGCTTTCCTGTTCCTTTCTCAGCATTTGCTGTTGCAAACTTGCGGTGTCAAATTGCATTTGCTGGGCATCGCTGTATAACCTTGACAAGAGTTTCAAATTATTTGATTAGTCGGCCACTAAAAATGGCTCTAGCAGTTTAATGGGATTATGACCGTTTTTTAAAAGCACCCTGCGAGCTACCTAAGAGAGAGACCAGATGTAGGAGAAGTTTCTAGAGGGCTAGAGCACATCCAATATAGGACTGTGATCCAGATATCGAGCACTTGCATGACTTTCCAGAAATAGTTTAAGTTTAGACCATGACCCCCATTCACAAAACGAGTGTTGTACAATATTAGTGGTCACTTACATTGAAGAGCAGTATCAGAAATCCAATCACTTTGATAAGGTCTACTGTACAGTATTGCTTCCTTCTTAAAAAAAAAAAAAAGCAATCAGCATTTTGTAAAATGAGCTTGTACACTGAACATCAAATTCTTAGTGGACATCATGGACAGCACTTCGGTCTTTTACTAAATTACATACTTTTTCATCCCCAAATGGTGTTTTTTTTAGAGGAGAAAGAGCCTAACCTTTCAGATTGGAAGGGCTAGGATTTAGTAGTATTGTTTGTGAAATGATTTTGGTCACTGTTTATACTGTTGTTTTCAGACGTTGTGGCAGACGTGAACTGAGAAACATGCACTTGACACCAGCTATTCTGGGACATTGACCAGAATTTGACGCCTGACAGACAACATTTGTGGGCTGATTTCTATGATATACTGCCAATATTCCATGGGCTAAGAGCTGACTCGTGACACTTTATATGAATCTTGTGTAAGACATAGGGCTGCAAAAACAACAATTTGGGCATCTAATAATCAGTCGATTACTACTTCGGATAGAAAAATTAAATCAATTCCAGAATTAAATAAGTGTTTTATTTAAAATATCCATTTGTTTTATTTAAAATATCCATCATAGAAATTGGCGGTAGTTATAAAACGAATAAAAACATGCAAGAACTAAAGGGTTATTATAATAGGATTTTCAAGACAATTGAAAAAGCCTTCCAGAGTCATATGAAACTGGCTGAGAGACTTTTGACTGATAATGTGAATGTTAATGGAAATGGTAATTCACAACATTTCTGTGGGGAAATGTTGTGAATTCGCGGGGAGTCAGGCGGGCCGACGCGGTGCGTCAGGCGGGCCGACGCGGTGCGTCAGGCGGGCCGACGCGGTGCGTCAGGCGGGCCGACGCGGGGAGACATTGGAAAGGAATAAACCATGGAGTGAAGAAAAGCTCCAGTAATAATAAACATCCGGTGGCCATTCCCAGTACAGTAAATACTGGAGCCCTGAGCTCGTCAGCATTCTGTAGGACCCGCCAGGTTACTCGGCCAGTCTGTGATTTGCAATAAAGAATAAAGATGACGCCAAAACAAAAACAATTCCGAGGTGATACAAATTAACCGCGCACTCGGTTTAGTCTATCAAAGCAGTAAATTTTCCAGCAGGCCGCGTAAAACTTGGGTGCGAGTGCGTTGTAAATTAATGAGCTGTCCTTTTGCGTTACTTTATATCCTTGTATCTCCGGCGTTTCGCCCGGACGGTGAATCAATCCGCCTTTATGGTAATGGTGCTTCAAAGCGGGAATTATTGCATTAAATGGATTGCATTCATTTTAGGTGTGAAAAGGGAGACATCATACTTCACGTTTGCCACGGCCCCTCGCTCTCCCAAGACTGGAACTGTTAACTTTGGCCCCACTCATCGGGATACGTACGCGCGCTGCCGTTCATAAAGTGTCACATCAACAGTTTTTTTTTATCCGTGCGTCCATGACATTTCTGACAGACCACTTCCCACTTCCTTAGCCCCCCACCCATTGCCTCTCACACCCTACTTTACAATATTTTAAGTGTCACTCCCTCAAGTGATGTAATGTGGCATGTGCTGTATATCAAAAATGCCACGCTGTCAAATGCCTCAGCCCATAGTTTGTTGGCTCCGACCAGCGGTGTCGACCGTCCTCAGTCGGTCTGGTCGCGCTGTTGAGGTAAATTCTTAGCGTGTTTTTTGTCTGAAGCACTGTGTACAGGAAGGCATTTGGGACACGCGTGGGAAGGGACAGCATGGCTGACACACAGATAAGGCCGCTGACTCAACGCTACTTGCCCTTTCAGATTAGCGGAGACGGCCACCCGCAGGGGAGTTCAGCGTATTCGTCCTCGCCACGGAAAATAAGCCCGACCGCTATTTCCGTTCGTCACGTCTCGCTGATACGTTGCGTCGCTTACCTTTTCGCAGAACATTTGCGCTTAACACCGTTGTGGGAAAGAAATGCCGACGTTGCTGAGGTGGCACCAAAATGTGAGAACTGAATGCCGGGGCACTTTTTTTTCCCCCCTACGCTGTCTTTTAATCTCCCGATCTCCCCAGCGATCCATCTCTCTTCCCGGCGGTTGTGCGAATGTTAGTCTGACCCCAACCTGCAGCTTCTAGGTCGGCCCTCCCGGGAGCCTCCTGACTCCGCTTCAGGGGGTTTGGAGGGCCTGCCGCACACTCCCCCTGTTCTCCTCAGCAGGCTGCGGCCAAGCAGAACTCCTCCCCTGGGGGGGCGTTTGCCATGCGATGGTCATTCGCCTTTTTAGTGTGTGTGTGTGTGTGTGTGTGGGTAGGCGGCACAACCTCCTTTAGCTTGTAACAGAGGACAAACATGTTGTTGAATTGAGACGGAGCTTGCTAACCTTCTGTTTTCGGGCTGGACCTCCATGTAGAATCCACCAACGGGGCGCTGTGGGGTCAGTCGTGCCAGAGACACTCGGAGACCTACGTGGAAACGCTGTGAAAATGGTTTTGCAAAACAACACAAAGGGGACGTTGTAGATGGGACGTTTTGTTAAGGTCTTGTACGGGAGCTACGAGCATGTGGATTGCGATGACAATTGTCCTGTTATGTCCACCTCAGCCTCACCCAATCAGTTACTTTTTCCTCACACGATCGGTGGCGACCCCCTTAACAGTGTTTAAGACCCCGTCATGAACACTGTTAAATCAGAAAAACGTTTTAAAACTATTTTAGTGTTCTTGTACAGTGTGTTTTTAGCGGTTATGTTCTGTGTGGTTTCGCGTAGCCGGTTTGGGCGCTGGCCCAAATGTGGAACTACATCAGTTGAGGTCTGGCGTTTTTCACCTTCACGTAAATCCCTTACACGGCTGTCTTGGGGGTATTTACGGACACTACGGCGCTCGGGGAGGGAAAACTGCTGAGGCTAACCCGGTCTGTATTTATATCTCACACCCAGTGTAAATATATACATTTTGTGTTGGCCAATTCAGTACGGAGGCGAAGCGCCCGGCTGGAGACGGAGGGCGTTGAAATAATCCATCTTGTCGGCACCTGTCCAAATGGCCGCCTGATGCCACTGGGACGCCTGTTCTGGGATGTCGCGTCGTGATGCAACCGGGGATATTTTCTCTCTTCCTCCCCCTCTCTCCCTGGCATTTGGTCACTCAAAGGGGACGCTTTACGGGAACCGAGACCCCGAAATACCCTCGCCGTTCCCAAGTGTGGACCGATCGAGGCCTTGGTTCCGATTGCCACTATCCACTATCCATTATCCATTAGCTCCTGCCTCCGATGCTTACGGGTCAATATGTCCACCTAAAAAGGGCTGGGAGCTTGGCTGGCAGGCTGTCCATTGACAAAGCCTGAATGGCCTCTGAGATTCCAGGGGAGGAGGGTGGGTTGGTTTCAGGAGGGTGTGGATGGGTGGTTGGCGTGGAGGGGAGCCTGTGTGTGTCTCAGTTTAGGGGTGTGTGTGTGTGTTGTGTATCGGTGTGTATCAGCCAGAGTTTAAATGTTTTGCCCCCAGAGGTCCTTATCCTTGACCAGCAGACTAGAGAGTGAGTAAGTGTGTGTGTGTAGGGCACGAATATGACATTTTAGTTTACACAGCGTTGCAGTGCAAAACAACTCTAAACGTGGTTTCAACATACTGAAATTATGCAAATTCCAACGATTTTCAGGGCCTAGAACTTTCCACAGAGCTGTGAAAGGCACTGCTGCACCCCTGGGCTAGACATCCTAACCAATTGACACTGATATAATTGGCATGGTATTTGTTGAGACGTCTCTAATATTGGTGTAAAACCTCCTTATTCAGATTGGAGACCTATGATTTTGGAATCTACATATTGTGCAAAAGGAACTGGGAACCGGCTCAAATATGTAATTGTGTAATAACTGTGACGGCCATGTGTATGTGTTGGCATGTAAAAATCTGTCGATCAAATGAGGAGAATGAAGACAGGAATGGAGAACGTGATGTGTCAGTGTTTATGTGTGTTTAGTTTTCAGCGCCAAGTGGAAAAGGTTTGGGGAAAAAAATGACTTCTATTGAACAATGGAAGTAGATCCTTAATCTTGTTTGATTGATTCAGCGTGGTTCGTAGTGAATACACCCTTGGCCCCAATAACACAATCCTATTTGAAATGAAACGTCCACTCTTAACCAGTGCTTGAGTTGGGATGGAGTGCAGAGGATTGTTTTAACTGAGTATTAGCTCTTGTTTCAGTTGCTCTACCCCTGATAGTACATTAACTCATCAGTCCTCTATTTCATGCCATCAATGTAAACCATTACAGTACTGCCGGCACCCAAAATAAGTGCTGGACTTTCTGTCTGTTGGCCCTTTTTCTCAGTCATTACGGGTGCAATTGTTAGGGTAGGTAATATATTAGGGTTTCTAACATGGAAATCAGTCTTGGTGGTAGTTTTTTTTAGGAAAGGTTGTAGATCAGAATTTCTGTATGTTTATATATGTTTTAATTGTATGCCTTTTCAGTTTTTTGTAAAACCTGGATTCCACATTTACAATGTTTTCTGTGTATTTATGCAGTTATGTGTGTTTAACACCGGTACGGCAAGTGTTGCATTCCCCGTTGTGAAAACCAAGCCAAAATCCCTAAACCAAACGACAACAAAGTTGCAAACGTGTGACTGTGACTAGTTCTCATGTTCCTGAACTCCCTGAATGGTCCTAACTCATCAAGTCTTCTCTCCAAGGGTGCCTGTGACATCGGCATCATAGTAATGATATTAGTTCGTCAACAGGGCGGCGCTAGGAGATCCTCTCCTAATTGGCCGCCGTTGTGCCGTGTTTGACATCGACACATTGCCCCGTTCGCACTACGTCAAGTTGCTAGACGGCGTCACTCGGCTTGCTCGTTAATTTGGTTGAAAGCAAAGGAGTAAATCAGTTGTTCACCCCACTGATCTGTGCGTTTTCCCACAGTCTGCCTCCAATGCGCGGGGAGTGAAGGCAGGTCCTGTATCTCGCTAAGCAGAAGAGTTGCTCGTTTTCTCACACACACCGGAGGGGTTGGCAAGGGACAATCAGGAATGAGAATGATTGGGGGAATCACTCACAGGAGGCTAACACAGAAGTGTTTTACATTCCTTCCCTGGGAGAGCTGTTGTTTGTGTTTGTATGTATGTGTGTGTGTGTGAGTGAGAGAGATTTGGAAGACATTTCATCTGGGCATGTGGGATGGTGATGGCCTCAGCCCATCTCCATTTGCTTCTGCCTACACCACCAGCCCCAGTATTATTCCTGGAGAAATATCGGCCCTGGAAATCCTGGCAGCAAGGGGCTTGTTTATTGGTGGGGGCCGGTGTTTTCAGGCCGTGGGGGAGCTGTTGATGGGGCTTGGGAGATTGACTGTCTACGGAAAGGGGACTGTTCGCGGCAAGGGTGTGAACTCCAAATTCATTCTTTAACGTCCGCCCCCTTCACGCTCCTACATCGCCCACGGCTATCTCGGCTCACTGCGATAAAATCCATTTTCGAATCAATAAATGAGACCTTTCGCACGTGAACGGTGCCAGTCCCGCTTCCCCTGGTTTCCATGTAGATGCCACCGTGAATATGTGTGTGTGTCTAAACCCGTTGGTGTGATGGACACCGGATTACAACACGGATGACCAGCGATGCCCCTCACTTTTTTACAACTTTTTTCATTGTTCAATTTTCGCCATAATCGTTGTAATCACTTCAGTCTCTTTTTGCCATTTCCACAAATGCATCCCCTTCACAACCCCTGGATCTCTTTTGAAGGGGAGCAGCAGTGACAGCCTGAGATGGCGTTCTCCAAATCACCCGGAACCGGGGCAAATAGATTTGGGGAGGCTGAGGCACGTGGCTAGCGCGGCTGCCTGTTCGATATCAAAATTCATGCATTTACCCGAGATACGATTACCTTAACAAGGAGCATATATCAAATAATTAATCCCCAAGATTACCAACAGAAATGCATAAACCAGCAACATGTTTCCTCACGCTCTTCCATTAATTATGTTTGCCTGATAAAACAACCAGTCACCTTAGTGAGGAGTGGAATATGAACATGTCATTTATCTGGTGGTTTAGCTGAGGTATAATTATATATTTTATTTATCAAGGGAATATTTTCTGAAAGTATATTAAAAAACACATTGGTTATGAGTTGCTCTAGAAGAGCCCTTTATGTATTTTCATACACACAAGTCAAACGATATTATGGAACCTATTCCAGCAGAAGGAGAAAATGGATTTTAGAGAACATTTGTCAATTATTAGCCAGTTTGACAGATGTAGACGTTGCCAGAAGGCATCGAGTTCCCTTTGGCTTGGCTTCCATTTAATTTGAGACACTTTTCTCTACCCCAAGCCATCTAACTTTAATGCGTTGGTATCCTCTCGTAGTACAGTATCTTCTGTGAAATAAAAATACTTAAACCAGTCTTCTCAAGCAGTACCTGCCAGTTGGTGTAACATGATTCAGTAGTAGAGAGCTGTATTTTTCCTAGCCTAGCCTAGGGCGCGGTCCACGGAAGAGGGAGGACCCTGTCAACAGGCCATTGCCCTAAGCAGAGATACTGAGACAAGAAAATAAAATAGAGATTTCTTTCAAAATAGAAACACTCCCTTTGGATGGCTGATGTTTCCATTCCGTTATCAATGTCGATTTGTTTTTCGATTGAATGCTTTTCAAATTGATCATGAGGTTTTTGCTTGATGCATACACGGCTATTCTCCGTTTCTGTCTCCCATGTTGACTGGGACAACTCATCCCTGTCTTTTCCCCTTCCTCCCCTTTTGTCTTCCCGCCATCCTTTGCCAACTATGTTGTCGGCCTCTTCTCTCTGTCTCTCCAATAATAATGTGTGACTTTTTAATAGAGATGTTCGTCTCTGATAGCGAGGTCTGTCTCATTCTGTCTCTGATAGCGATTTCTGTCTCTTAGTCTCCCTTTTCTCGTTTCTCTGCTTTCTCTCTTTCATCACGTTTGTGTATGCTTGTCTCTCTATCTCTCAGATGTTGATAGGTGGGCCTACATGGATAAGTGTTTTTAGAGGTGGGCCCAGGTGAGACTGGCCTCAGAGACTAGAGGAGAGACAGAATGAAGAGTGCGTGGTGAGACAGAAGAGTGCGTGGTGAGACAGAAGAGTGCGTGGTGAGACAGAAGAGTGCGTGGTGAGACAGAAGAGTGCGTGGTGAGACAGAAGAGTGCGTGG
>JACXGK010001323.1:0-49270 GCA_016801125.1 Novumbra hubbsi | reverse complement strand
ATACTCACAAAGTTCAAAATTTGTTTTTTTTTTAAGATGTTTTCTGGAAATGAATGTCTAGCATGATCGTTCCTTTGCCAAGGCATTTCATGTCGAGGCGCCAGGTTCTTGACGTCTTGAAGATTGACCAGGGAGGGAGTGGTTTTCCCACAGGAGACCGTAAAGGAAACCATTATAAAGTCAGTGTCACAATGCGGTCTACTTGACCCTCTCCGCCCTTTCACCACGTCTTGAAGCTGAGCGACCAGGTACATACTGGCCTGTCAAGGAAAAGCCCTGGGACTACAGTCTTTCACTGTCACTTCTGAGAGATGTGGGTGTCTGGCCGGAGAGCAATAACCAAGCTTGATACCTAGATGATCCATTCGGGGCCTACTCCGGTGCCCATGAACCCAGTACAGGTGAAAGGGTCAAAAGTGACGGATATTTCTAAATGGACTAGTGACAACAGTCCATGGTCCTGTGGAGGGGGGAAGGGGGGTGGACAGGAGGGGAGGATGAGGGTAAGGCTGTAAGCCATTGACGTGTCCATTATAAAGCACGGTCCCTGATGTCAGCGGTCATGGGCGGGGGGGGGGGGGGTAACCCAATGGGAACGCAGAGGTCTGCTCGCTGCTTGGAGACCACGTTCACGTCCACCACGCACTCGCTCGGCCAATCAGTCCGAAGTGCTCACGACAACATCTGTCAGTGGAGACGGGCGCCGGTGTAGAGGTTATATGCCCCCCCCCCCCGGCCCTTCTGTCCTTCTGCTACAGTCTTCTGGGGGTCTCTGCTGGGAATTGACCAGCTCATCCTCGAGAGCTTCATGTTTCTTCTTTCAGCCCCCCCCACCCCCCACCCCATTTCAGTTCTCTGCGAAGAAGGCTTTGTTCATCTTAATTTGAGCTAACTTGCTATGATAATTTACCTGCTATCTGAAATGAAAAGTATTAAATGAAAATAATTCTCTGCACACTCTGGATCAATGCCCATTTGAAATGTAATAGGGTGACATTCATCAGAGCGTACAAGCACAAATGACAGAGGCCAAAAATAGCCAATGTGAGCTTATGTGATCTAAAATAAAATCATAGACGAATAGCATAAAATAGCATTGTCCCTTAACATTTTAAACATTTATAAGTATCACATGCTAAATCAATCAATTAGGTTATACATCATGGCCACACCATATCCTGATTCTGGAACTAAATTGTTCTAGCTGCAAAAAAAGATCATTCCTAGATTATTTGTTTCAAATTTCTGATATGTTGATGGTTTTAGTGATATCAGTATTTGATATTTTGTTAGATTTTTAACTTAGTGACATTAATTGAGCTACTCAAGAGTACGGGCATAATGTTTTTTTTCTTGTTTTTTTTGCAAAAACAAAACAAATTTAAACGTATTGTACAATTGCGCTGATCTCATGCAATTTATTACATAAACATAGAGTTGGCCAATAGTAACGTTGCCTATGCACTTAACTCCGTTTGCTGCAGGTGTGACAGGCAGCGTGAACATAACGTTAGCCTACCTATAAACATAATGAGTCATTACAAAACGTGGAACATTTATTGTATATGGCTGGGTAATTCAATAAAAGGGGATTTTAGATGTTATTAGCCTTTATTGTATTCTCACTTACATTTATCTCTGCATGTTACCTGGAATGATGCTCACCTAGATGAAACTTCAGGTTCAAAGTGTTCCCCGCCTAGGGCAACACTTTTTTCCCCTGAATGCTTTGCATATTTGGCAACCATGAACATTGATGGTGCCTCTTGGGTTGTTTAAAGATCCAAAATATTCCCACACTGCGGAATTCAGCCGCTCAGGTCGGGTGAGACCTTAACATTCTTACCTCTACAGGAGCACTGTAGAGGTAGAGCCCATCGAAATGAACAAGCACAGGTCAGTAACTAGATTTTTATTAAACCATCTACAGAACCTTCTAGTCCCAAGCTCCCTGGCCTTCAGTAGGGAGTTGATTAGTATTAGCGAAATGATGATGAACATGTTTGCAAAACACCTTGCAAACACCAAACAAGTTAACTCATTTAATTACATTTTAATTTAATTTAATTAAACACAAACACAACAAGAAAAAAAATATGCTAATTAACAATCAATTGAACAATGCAACAATGTGTGGTTTATGTAAGAAAACAGCCCTACTTTCAAACTGATTGAAATGAAAATGTTTTAGGAAAGTGGCATGTATCTCTTCACAATACCCAGGACACATGGTCATGTATTTTTAAAATCCAAATAAAAACCGTGAGGGGCTTGTATAGGTGACCTCACTTTTAAAATCCGGCAACTAAGACCTCTTCAACCAGGTTTCAAACATCAGGAGGATGCTGTTTTAAATGTACATTTTTAAATAGCGCCTTTTCTTTTAAAGGTTTTAGTTGGCAAGTTTTGAGCAGCCATTTTGCTATGCAATGCAACTTGTATTGGGTCTGCTGTCTTAGATCCCGTGATTTGTACTGTGCAAATTTACAAAAACCCTCGGACAAGGTTATGATTTAAAGTTTAGACAGGCTCTGAATAGCATTTTCTTCTACTTGTTGCTCTAAATGTGATACAAACGTGTACTGCTATGTGACCGTCTGTCTATCTGTGGACTCTGCGCAGCGTGTGTCTGTGTGTGTGTGTGTGACATGCACACGTGGGCCGATTTGGATAAAGGGCTGGCCTTTCCAGGTCGTCACATCCCTTCACGTTACGGCATGATATAGCACAGGTGATGCTATTAGCATTAGAAAGGTCACTTTGAACAGTGGAAATCAAATATGGAATTCGAAGGGCCATTAAGCCAACGGGCCTATTAGTATTCATGCGGTGCGGATTAATGGAAAATATGAGCCATACAGTGGGACCATGGTATTAAACTCAATAAGTGCTAATTTGCCCAACCTCCGACACCCTGGTTTTTCCACCTCCAATTTACCTTGTTCGTATTTATATTAATGGTCATATTTTGGGGGGGCTTAAAGGCAGGGGGTGTCAGAATCAGTCTCTGGCGTGGCCTTCACCATTATAACCAACCAAATGCGTGATTAATGATTGTGTTCAGACGGCTTTGGGAACAGCAGGACCATTTTCCGTATTGCTATCGTGACTTATACCCAGAAAGGCATAACTGGGTGGAACGAAGTAGGCTTGTGACTTTTTACCGCCATGTTTGTGGCTCTGCTAGACTGCAGTCATCAGCGCCTGACATTGCCAACAGCCACAGACGGAACGCTTCCCTTGAATTCTAGGGGGGCTCCGATTGTCTCCGCATTGCGTCCAAGGTTTGATTGTCAGTGGCTGATGAGTGTGTTCATTCTACAGTATGTTGTGAATAGGAATAATGAGGACAACAGAGTAGCTTGTAAGACTCTGATCTGTGAGACAATTGCTATTCACTGTTTCGTTTAAAGTAAAACAATTGCCATCAACTGGCAGAAACTTCAGTCCCTTTTAGATGTTTTAGTGGTGTTTCTTTCCAAACAGAATTTGGTAGAATAAACCCCATTGTTAATGGTATATGCATTTTAGGTATAGACTCTACAGCAGGCAGGAGGTATGTTTACCTAGGATGTACGGGGCTTGGATTGTTGGCTAATATTCATTGGCTCGCTAATAGTATTTTTTATAATGCCATTTGGGTATTAACGTTAAGATGCAGTCTGATATTTTTGGCTGCTGGTAGCAAAAGTGGTGCCAAAATATGTTATTCCCAAAGTCACAGACTGCACCTTATACTAGCTAGCCAGCTATGCACAAACAAGGAACACTGATTGTCATTGCAGGCACGGAATGTTAGCTTTGTTTTTCTGACGTTTTACTACTTGTGGCTAACAACGGCACTGATAAATTTGTTTAGGGCAGGAATGAAATGTGTATCATATGCTAGTCTGGTTGTCCTCTGTACCAGGCCTTTGAAGTCCCAGCACTGGTAAATGTAGTGCAAAACTGTGGGACGAGGGGGTGCTGGGTAATCTTGTTGCACGTGACACGTTACCACAGCGTTTGGCAGATGAGCACATGTTCATGTGTCAGATGGTTTCTTCCCAGCACACCCCCATCAAAAGACATTAATGTAAGGCCCTGTAAAATCTGTTTTATTATTTGACCATTATATTCGCGTTTTTATACGCAGTGGTTGAGAGCGGTTTAGCCAATACATCACCTCTGCACATAATGTAATTATATCCACAAAATCAGAGTGAACGTTTTTGGAGTAATTAAAATGACGTTACCGTTGACAAATCGATAATCACTGCAGAAAGACACAATTATTTTGAGTACAATATCATTCATTTCTCTTTTGTTCCAAACCACATGCCCTGTCACTGCAAATATCACAATATAACATAATAAACAAGTATATGCCCGTGTTCTGTGTTTGTCTAGATTCCACAGTGCCGTCCGCGTTCTCCGCAACATGGAAGTGAACAAAATGTCCGCTTATTGTCGACGGTACTGGGAAATTGGCATCTTCAAATTGGACCCTAAAGGTCTGGTAAAGACTTGTGCACAGGTAAACCGGACCCAAATGTTTACCCTGTATGTCTCATTCAATTTTCTGTGGCCACCACGGACTTCTGGGAGAGTAAGTTCTTAGGAGGTTGAGTCACTGAAAGCTGAGGGTCCCGGCAGTATCCCATTGGACCTCCCCACCTGCCGCTACCGCCCCACCTTCCGCTCCATCTGTCAACCAATAACCTGCTGGAGCTCACCATGCCGTTAGCACATCTGTGCCTGCCACCTCAAATAGAGCCGTCTGACGCCACACGTGCACACACACCAACACACATACACAGGAGCGTTTTCGTGAACTATGATGTTGTACTGGGATGTGCAAACACATCATCAATATCCACACACACGCACACTCTTTTCCCTTTCGATGTAGTTCGCCAAAGGCTTGGCTCAACCGAATCCCGGCCGCTTCTCAAAATGACGGCAGGCAAGCAGTAGGTGTTTTGCGAAGTGGAAGGTAACACACACACACACACGAACACATAGCATGCTGTCTCTGTATCGTTCCTATCCTTCTCCTACACTAAGAGTGACATAAAGAGGACAAATGGAGTGCCTGGGACCACACACACCCACAGTACCATGACTTTAGAAGAAGAGCGTCTTTTACACACACACGCGCACACGCGTGTCATTCACTGCCAAAGGTGTTCACCCCAAACGAAACCCTCGTTGGCATTAAAGCATAGCTGAGAACCACACTCTCCCGTCCCTAGATAGACATGCACCGTCGCCCTCGTCTGACGGGGGACAACACGGCACCCGCCCTGTGACGGAGTGTCGGCTCCCCAACACCTTGAGCCATCTGTTTACCGGCATGCGGCCCGCGGCCCCGGTGACACTTTGTTCCCTGCGCTGAGCCCATGTGGTTGGCGGTAGTGCACTACGTAGGGAATAGGCTGTCGCCCGGGACACGCGCTCAGTCCCATTTTGTCCCCGTTTCTGGGCCCGGGTAGCTTTGTTAATTCGCGACCAGGTGCTGTCAACTCAAGGTTGGTAGTCATTGTTCAGTCATGGGATTGAAGATGTCCCCGAATGCTTCAGCCAAGGGATTTTCTAACATCGCTGTCGGTTAGGGTTAGTTCACCAGCGATCTGAATGATCGGAATTAGTCGTCACCATTTGCATTATTGTGTCTTAGTTGTCTGCACGGGAATGTAATCAATTGCTTGATTTTGAAATGTGAACATAGTAACTTTTAAATAACCACTTGCTTGAAATGGTGGAAAATAATAAAAATGCCATAACAGTCACTTGTCAATGTTGACCATTTGGTAAAAAACTACAAACCCAGAATAGTTTGCTCAAAAGAGAATCACTGCGTCTTTTTTCAGGTGACTGTTGTTGTTGTTAGAAGTGTTGGTTTCTCTTTTACGTAACCACACTCTTCTATCTAAAATGTGGCCCCAAAAAGGGAACAATTAGTCAGCACGAGTCATGAATTAATAATTGATTCGGATTTGAAATTTAGATGAGGCTACTGCTGGATTCCCACATGACGGCGCTGCCAAGGCCTGGGCACAACAAAAAGCCTGTCCTCCGAGATGATGTATGTTTAAGTAATGCTACTGGGGGCCCGGCGCCTGTGTACTGTGCAAGAACCCCAAGCTGTGCCCCCCCACCCCCTTGTTAAGTCCCATTCAATACCATCCCTTTCTTATATTTACTGCCTTCAACATTCTACCACAGTGTTGTTATTAAGGCAGAATACTCCGGAATGAAGTCACAAACTCAGTGCTATGAGTGGGTTCGTTTATTACTTGAGAATTCTACGGCCGCAGGACAACGACCCAGAAATCCCCCTGCTGGCTCCATCCGTCATCCAATAGTCTCATAGACAGTTACTGAGCTTTTTTGACCGAGGAAACAAGTTTGAGGCGTCTCGATGACTCTTGCGGAGAGACGCAACAAGGATGTCACCTAGGTAATGCGCATGAACCATTTTGATCCTTTTCTGCTGGAAAATAAGGATGAGCAGGTAAAGAAAGGGTGTTTCGGCTGTCGCAGGTATCTTTTCAGCGCCGAGACGAAATAGAAGTTCTCCCAGCTCCTCTTCTCTTCATTGCTCTCTACCATTTAATAACTGAGTCCATTTTGAATCCAAAAGGAAATTTTGAATGCCTGTCAGATAAATATGGGGTCACCCAACATCTCTTTCTACAACCGAAATTGTATATTTACTTCCTTCTCATCAAATTCAGTCATCTCCACGCCTCAGTCTGTCAAATGCCGTGGAGCGATTTGACACAAAAGAATTATTCTGTATTGTTTTGTACATCACCCTCTCCCCATGGAAATCTCTGCTCCTACATCGACTGATATTCTGCTGGTCAACACAAAGCCCAATTGACCTTTTCCACAGATGACTGGGCCAATGAGTGGAAACTCTTTGATTGTTCTAGACACTGGCTGACAGTAGTTTAACAAAGCATGGTGAAAAGGCTCAATTTGAGAGGAGTTCTTTTCCCTTCTGTCGTTCGGCTAATTGGTTTGGACATCCTGGCTGTATGGCTTTAGAGAGTCATAGCACAGTTGTAAGGCTTCCCGTCGACCCGAAGAGACAAGCATCGGGATTCAGATCATTGATGTCATGGGTCGAGACCCCCTGTCAAGGGCTAGGATGTTGTGAGAGGCCAATGTATTATGATTAGCTACCGTCCACTTTGTTTTGTCTTTCTTAAACATCGTTTTTGATTTTAATAATTTAAAGAGGGATATATTGCCAAACTTGGTGTGGTTTATTAATTATTTTAATATAAAGGAATGATTAAACAATTCATGTTTCCTTCAGATGTTATCTTTATCTCGCTCTTTATTTGCAGGCATCCTAGCTAGCTATCTGAAGCTAATGACACAACTAGTGACTAGCAAGACTATCTAGCGAGCTAACTGGAATGAACAAACTGACATAAACAGTGGGTTTATCTTGTTTTATTATATACTAACATTTTATACATACTAACCCTATATCTAGAGTTATTGTTGCCATTAGTCAGTTTGTATATCAACATGTTAAGCTTTCGATCAATTGTTTGCAGCAGCAACTGACAGTCTACCTGCATCACATTATTGTAGTCATTTGTAGGTCCTAAACTTGCAATGCAGAGTTATGTCTAACCACTGAGATGTTTCCAAGATGGACAGTTTACTGCCAGCGTAGAGTAACAGACTGCCATTTATAAACGTCACTTAGCGTGACATTGGATATTAGTAATTTGAGTGAGCAAATCCAAATTGAAAAAATAATGATATAATTTTTCAAGCGAGGAGTCTGTCTTTAAAGCACTTCTACCCAGAACTATTTCAATAGCTACTAGGACAATGTATAGTATTGTCTTCTAGGACTTTTTACAGTATTATTACTTAGGTCAATGTAAAACAATAATATAGGACAATGTACGGTATAATCCACTAGGATCATGTACAGTATTAACCACGTTGACCATGTACAATATTATAGGAATATGTACAGTAATATAAACTTCTATCCAGTTAACCGGACTGTTTGTCTGTCTGGGCAATCCCTAACCCCTTCACCTCTTGCTGTCAATCAATATTCTCTTTCATCCAGCGGTTTGAGATATCATTAATAATGGTTGACACCATGCTACATCTATAATAAACTGGGGGAATCTGGCGTATAATGGTACAGTAATGGCACCTGGACAGTGTGTTAGATACGGGACAGCTGGTGATGGATAAGCCTAGGTAAATTGATTTTGGGCTCATCCCCATAGAGGAGCCACTCCTGGCTTTGAATTGCCTTCACCCCTTTTGAGTGGTGTCTGAATATATGGGCGACGTGACCTGCGATTGCTTAGGGTACGTTAAGCACGCCGATGTATAGTTTTAAAACAGTCATGATAGTGGGCTTTAGGCGCTGCTAAGTGCGGGCCCTTGGACAAGCATTCGTATTTTCCGAATTGGAGACCTGGGTTGAAATTGTTTCTGTCGTCTTTCGAATGATCCGGTAATGTTATTGAGCCTCTCCTTAGCAGCGGATGGGTGCAGTCGGCACTCTTCAAGCCCAGCTAGAGTGTTTGAAGGGAAACGTCACATTTGAACCCAGGCCTGGAGTTTACCTGAGCTGGGGATGAGTGAGAATGTACTGGGTAAGTGGGTGCTAACTGGGGCATGTTATGGCAATTGTCCACCCCCCCCCCTTCCGTTCACTATGAGGAATGATATGCTGGTCGTGTGCTATTCTGTCTCTGCAGAACATAGACAAATGTGGAACCGGATGGAGCGCTAAAAAGGCCAAACTTCTTCAGTCGTTTCAGAAGCCAAGGAGTTGAATTAGATGATTGATTTCTATCGATGATGACTTGTCATTTCAGACTGAGCGTGGAGGGAGGGAGGGAGGAAAAGTCAAGCAGAGATGAGAGATATTTTTCCTCTCCTAACTGACAAGCCTGAAATATGGTCTATACTGGTTAACCAAAATGAACACATACATTTTCTACATTAGAAGAATTCCCATTATTTCTCTCTCAGCCATGAAAATCAATTCTGAAATGATTGCATTCAGGGACAGAGGGGAACTAGAGAGAAAATAGTTGATGCGCCTTTGGCTGGTCAAATGGATAGAAACTGAAGTTGTTTTTCTCTTCCTATTTTCCAGTCCCAAGAGAACAGCCTGAGATGGCAACACCTAACTATTTCTGTTTTTCCCCCTTTCCTGTCATCTTCCAACACGTACCTTTTGTTTACCTCATCAGGAAACCTGCAGTTGCTTGCCTGTGCTCGTATATAGCCCGTTCCTCCACTGCTGTAGAAAAAACCCAGAGATGCAACTCAAGATGATCAAGCTGCTGAGGGTTTGTTTAGTCCACGCATTTGCATTTTAAGTGCGCAGATAATGAATGATGCGGGCGCCTGAGAATATTAAATGTTGTCTGCCAGGATTAACTTAAGCCCTCTAGAACGTCCGTGACAGAGGAAAGGGTCTGTGGACCAACGAGACATCTCACAGCCTCGTGCACAACACTTGCTGAATCAGAGGCTTGCCTGATGCGGCGTGCGGAACCATATGAACATCCGATCCTCTGGGAGAACCGAAGCACTTTGCCTAGTGGCGAAGTAGTAAACCATGACTGAGCATCTCAAATAGCCTCCCCCACATCTCAACAACACGGCACGTGTTCCTACACGAAGGTGATCATAGGCTGAACCACCGCGTGCAATTTCACGCACGTATGCCCATTCTTTTTTCACGAGGCCCTGGTACGGGGGTTTCATGGCCAGAATCTATAACGTTAGCCTTCAATATGAGGGCTGAATTAAGGCGTTGTGATGCCAGGCTTGCCTCAGATCCCTTGGTGCCCTCGTCATGTTGCTCTGTGCTCTTGGAATTGGACCAAACCCCCTAAGTGACTTTCTGAGTACACTGTATTCACAGATTTCTTTGTGTTGTTTCAGGAGTTCACCAGTAAGGGGGAAACGCTGTTGTTGTAGCATCCCGTTTCGGTGTGATGTCTGACTGGAAGCTAGCTTTACGGTGATGCTGTTTGTCGACAAACCAGATTGTAAATCAGACAGGTAATAAGATTAAAGTTTCAACTGCTCCCTCTCTTTGGTTCCGGTCTTTACCCTGGTGAGGTGACCCAGTTTGTTTACCTTTCTCGTCAGGGACTGGTCTTTTCAGCCACTGACTCTTTTGCCGAATGTGTCCCAAGAAGGATACTCTGGTAATGTCCAAACAGTTGTGTTGCGAGTATATGGTTTGTATAATGTATTATGAATTTTATTTGCCTTTGATGGACAACTCCTACCACTCAGACTCATGCAGTCAAGCCGTTGATTCATATTGCTTGCATATCTCCCGTTCCTTCTTTAATCCTTGGAGTCTGATTACTTTTTAATGGACTGTGTTCATTCATTTGCATAGTGTTACACGGGTCACATAAGATTTACACTTATATGAAATATTATAACGCTACACTCTCTTCGAAACAGAGCTTTTCAAAGGTCTGCCATCTTCAAATAGGAAAGATGGCCTGGTCATGGATTTGGTGTTGGTATGTGGCTGTGCACGTTTGTGATCATGTACGAGACTAGGGCTTTCCTGTGTGTGTGTGTGTGTGTGTTTGTGTGTGTGTGTGAGAGCGCGCGCTAGAAGCTGTGTATTTGTGTGTGTGCAGGCTAAGGGGGGAAATTAAAATGCCAAATCCACATCTGTCTGAGTGCCTCGGCCCCATAGCTCATTCGAGATATGCTCATCTGTTAAAGTGGCAGCCACTGACATCCTCAAGGAGCCATTCCTTTCCCGCAGAGAAGCGAGGGAGTGGGGGAATAAACCAGGGTCTGTACCGGAAGAGACAGAGTGGGGGAATAAACCAGGGCCTGTACCGGAAGAGACAGAGTGGGGGAATAAACCAGGGCCTGCACGAGAAGAGACAGAGTGGGGGAATAAACCAGGGCCTGTACCGGAAGAGACAGAGTGGGGGAATAAACCAGGGCCTGCACGAGAAGAGACAGAGTGGGGGAATAAACCAGGGCCTGTACCGGAAGAGACAGAGTGGGGGAATAAACCAGGGCCTGTACCGGAAGAGACAGAGTGGGGGAATAAACCAGGGCCTGCACGAGAAGAGACAGAGTGGGGGAATAAACCAGGGCCTGCACGAGAAGAGACAGAGTGGGGGAATAAACCAGGGGCTGCATGTAGTCTGGATATAGGAAATACATCTTCTTGTGAGGAAGATGTATCCGGTGAAGCTGAAGACAGACATAACCCAGGTTGTTTTGCTCCATGACCTTTTTAAAGTGACCCCCGTATCTCTGCTGCGATTCTTCACTGTGTGTCCATTAAACATAGATGAGATGGACTCAATATTGCTCATTTCTTCTTTGCCCCACTGCAGCTTTGCTGTATACGCACCAGTCCACCTGTGTTTTTTGTATTTTGTTCAAAGATTATTCAAGGTTATTACTTTATCCAAAGTGGATGCACAGGGGTAATATGCAGGAGTAATCTTCTTCAACAGGTCTGGACATTCCGAGTATATTTCTAATTCAGTCTGGTGACTTGGTTGGCAACATATTACTTCTCATGACGGCCTTCAATGGACCTAAGACGGGAACACATTTACAAACGCCATTTCTACCAGGATGCACTGGGGGGATGGGGTTGGGGGGGGGGTGGTTTGGCTTCCCAAGCGCTTAAGTGAAGTTAGCCATTTGTGGCACTATATTATTCATAAAAAATTGAGATGTAGCTCCGCGGGTGACCTCCATTAATATTACATTACGGTAAACAGCAACAAGTAAACAATAAAGGGAAGAGGATCATGGGAAGCAAAAGGCCTCTTCCTTCAACATGCGTGTTCCAGGAACGCTGAAATCCATACGCTAGTCAAGCGTCCTCTCATCCTTTGACAGGTTGCAGTTGTAGTCTAGAGGTTGGTCATAAAATAGGGGTGAAAAGGGGTCACTAAAGAGGAGGGGCTATGCCCTCAATCTCAGCTTGTCCAGCAACTTATCGATCGAGATGTCTCATATATATTATCTTCTCTTTTATTTTGAGAAAGTCCAGACCATGACGCCCAGTATCCTCTCCTCTCAAAAAAGTTTCGAAGTTGACGTTCGTGTGCCAGGGGCCTTTAGATCGTTTTTTAAAAAGGCAGGGAAGTGTTTTACGGTTGCACCATGTTTGGTGTTTTTGTCCGATACTTTTCACCCTGTGAAACGAAAACCAACCCGGTGATTCAGTCAAACTATACAAGTCGCTGCTGTCCTCTTTTTGACTCGCATAATTTCGCATATGCGTCATACTTTAGCGTCTGCTAAATGATGTGAAGAAAAAAGTCTGTTCAGCGAGGAGGAAATGACTGTAAATGCCGTGTATACTTATGCTAAAAAGTGTGTGTGGGTGTGTGTTTGTGTGAGCTTCTTTACACGCCGTGGCCAGTTCCATATCTACTGTGATGAAACATTTCTGAGAACCAAAATCTGAAAATGTCTTATTAAAGTACTAAATTTGCAACATGTCTGAACAATCTTCATTTCCATGCTTGTGCCCTTCTCTCTGCCTGACACGCCTTGATCTCCCGAGCCTGTCACGTAACAAACCCGACACATGCTGACAAATCTGTGTGCGCCTGCATGTATGATAAAATTAGAGAAGTACCCCTGTGGTATCGGGGGGGGGGGAGAGAGACAAGTTAATCATGTCTGAGTGGCTTCTCTCATCACTAGCAGGCCACTTTAATCAAATTATGACCTTGTAAAGCATGCACTTGTCATTTGGGACCCAAATCTCTTCACTAATGACTAATTAGCCTCACATCACCTGTGCCTTCCAAACTTCCATTACACCCTGAACTACGTTTAATATAATGGAATAAACAAAAGAGGGGAGACACCCCCCCCCCCCCTAAAAAAATAAATAAAAATAATGATGGCAATATCAGTTGGGTTGAGGGATTATTATTTTTTTTCTATGACATGGCCTCTGTTCCGTGCCCCAGAGGACAGTAAGGATACACACCTTCATCATGAGGAATTATCTGGAAAAGCAGAAAACGAGTGAGGTAAATGCAACGTGACGCCAACCTTGTTGGAGGTTATGTCGTTCGTGTCAGGTTGTTTACCTCGGGGCGATGGAACCTCAGTAATTCTAAAGGCATTCCAAACCAAGCCCGTTTGACCGAAAGCACATGAACAATCATTGACTTTGTGTTCGATCCGAAGTTGAAGTAGCTTTGCGGCGGCCACGCTAGCTAGGAGGTCACGGGTGTAGCGTACATGGCTAATCGAGTGGTTACATACGGACGTGGATGTCCGAGGCAGGGTCTGTGCCATCCGGCTGTGGCGTACGGACCGGTAGAGGCGTTCATTACCTCAGTTTTATATCAGACACTCTCCATCTGGTAGCCCACAGCATCTGTCTCCATATCAGAATGGTAGCCCTTCATCTTTCTCTCCTCATCCTCGAATCACAGGAACATCTGTCTGTGAAGCTGGACGATTAAAAAGCCCACAGATTCCACAGATCTATCATTAACACACACACACACACACACACACGCGCGCGCGCGCACACACACACGTCACTCTAGAGGACTCGTGGTGGAACAGCTTTCAGGATCAAATACAACATCAGAAACATTGTCTTCATAAATGTTTTAAGGTACACTACGGAGCGTTTCCCCATCTGAATTGAGTTGTGACGCTGGAAATCTACACAGCTCTAGCATGCAGCGTTTCCCACCAGACTCCAACACAAATGTATAGCAGTCATCATCATCATGAACATTCAGTACTGCATGTCCCACTGAATTGGCCACCGTTTTGTTGCTATATGGGTAAATAGTAAAGTTCAGATACATTCCTGTCTGGTTGGGCCAAGCTCACATTGACTCATATGGGTTTAAACAAAGAAATGTGCGCACAGTTAAGTAACAGTGTAAATGCAATGTAAACTTCAGCTAAAAAAGTTTGTGTGTATTTGTGTGCGCTTCTCTGTTGTCATCTACTCCGTGGCCTCTACAGTTCTGTATCCACCGTGATGGATGGGTCCACGCCAGCACCCAAATGAAGATATCCTGCTGTCGCCACGGTAACGAAGCACTTCAAAATAATGTGGCCAACCCAATGGAGGTTGCAGTAAATTTGATCTCATTCAATTTCATTCAACTATCTGCCAAAGCACGCAAGGACAATGCCTGTCTTTTATAAATCACACGCGACGCTCTGCTCTCAAAGGGCACCTGAGGGTTTGCCCTGGGAGACGCTGATAGATAAAACAAAAAAAAATCACCTAAATCTTCATGCAAACCCAATTCATCATAAGTAACAGCAGATTGGGTTGAGGAAACCCATACCTTTGAATGTGTCAGGTGACATCAGGCGTGTCGATCAACGTCTGCTATTGGAGGTTATGTCATGATGAGGTAAGACAAAGCTTTGTGTAGATTCCGGCAACATGTTTTCAAAGAAGGACGGTGAGTAATCTGTGGCCACAATTTGTGTAAATGAACGTTCACAATTAGCTGCAAATTGTATACAATTTATAATTCACGGACAACGCATGACCGTCCAGGTTTGCGTAAGAAAGGGCGGTTGTGTGCAAAACAGGGCAAAATCCTGTCGACTGCACTGATACTGAAAACTATTGCCTGTAGTAGGAGCAAAAGGGAGAAAATGCTATCTGTTTATCTAGCTATCAAACCATCCCGGTCTTGGATATACTGTAAAAAGAGCTTCACATATAGCAAACAAAAATGATTACACATCTTAGAGTAATCTGGGGGTCCTGTGGTCGTAATCAGTTTGTCGATAGCCTTCCAGAGTGCAGGCGTGCTGATCAGATGGTTTCACGAAGATCCATTAAAAATAATTCTACTTGTCGTCAGGCCCAGAAGGGGGCCCCTTCACACGCGCGCCAGAGAGACGCGCCAAACTGCCCATGGGCACCGACAACTCGCCACCCCGTCACCGTGCTCTGACGGAGCGTGGTGGGGGTGGAGAGGGTGTGGTGCACACGCTTCCTGTCACGCGCGTTGTGCACGGATTCAGGCACCATGGAGTTGAGGAACGAGCAGAGGTCAAAGTTTAGTACCGCGATTTTAGTCTGTGGTGGAGCGCTAGCGTCACTGCGACATCCACACTCTGGCTATGTCGCAATGCCTTAGTGAAGAAGCTTGTGGGGATGCTTATGTAACGCTACCAGGACCAGGTCCTTGGCTAAGGAAAGACCTCTATCTTAGCTAGCAGAAAGAGTGACATGATGTTTGTGGGCTTTTACGGTGAACTGGCACATTCCATTAGTGTTTTTAGAACACACGTTTTACTGTGCTTGCTTCCTTGAGTTAAAGATTAGGGAGGTTTGAAAATGCTTTGCTGCCTTTGGTTTCATGGGGCTACCAGTCCAGTTTTCAACCCACTGTCCAAAACAGCATGACAACGACCGGACATGCATCAGAAAGCACAGTGAAATTTTAATAAGAAATGCTTGACGGTTCTAGAATGGCCAGTGAGGCCCAATCTGAATCAAATCCCAAAAACCTTTAGCCGGGTAAGAAAAGTTTCCTTCCTTCATAGTTGGACAAACTTCAAAAGGTTTCTTAAAGAAATGGCTGTACAATTCAGAAAATTCAATAACACAACAGTGACCCAAAATTTAATTGAACTCAGATTGAAAACTAACAGGGAATTATTAGAGGGTGTCAATATATTTGTCCCGAACGGTATGTTTTGAATGGCTGATGTTTTGATGTTTCTTTGGAACAGGGATTACCAAAAGCTGTGGAAAATCAATGTTGTTTAATAAAAACGTCTTCCTTGGGGACAGTTCTCTTGATGACAGGCGCTGTCTCCCGCCTTATCTTTCTGCCGGCAGATTTCCAGAGAAGCAAATAGTCCAACAGTAAACATTACAGATTAGATCCCATGATGAGAAGTGCTGCTTCCGAGGCTTAGTCTCGGCAGGACCTGGCTGGACACAAACCCTCAATCGCTGTATCAGGAAGGCTTCAAAAACCTGAGACATGTAAAATATATATATCATTTAAATGATGGTTTTATTGTCTCCTCACATCAGATGTGTTTAAAATGCTTGGGATATATATGGGTCATTTCTACGGTACAGTGCCTTTGTGTCTAATCAGGTATGTTTCTCTTGGCAATGTATACCACTCGATTCCAAACGTTTTGGCCCATGACGGAGCCCAGCCCAACCGAACTGAAACCAGCAGTGGAAGCATGTGACTTTTCTGTGCACAGCGAAATCCAAACTACAGCAACAACAAATGGATCCCACTCAGTGTTCTTTAAAAATACGACAAGCTAATGTCGACTTTGTTGTTGGCGCTGTGACATGGCAGAACACTGTGACATGGCAGAACGTTGCAACATGGCAGAACACTGTGACATGGCAGAACGTTGTGACATGGCAAAACGTTGCGACATGGCAGAACGTTGCGACATGGCAGAACACTGTGACATGGCAGAACGTTGTGACATGGCAAAACGTTGCGACATGGCAGAACGTTGCGACATGGCAGAACGTTGCGACATGGCAGAACACTGTGACATGGCAGAACACTGTGACATGGCAGAACGTTGCGACATGGCAAAACGTTGCGACATGGCAGAACGTTGCGACATGGCAGAACACTGTGACATGGCAGAACGTTGTGACATGGCAAAACGTTGCGACATGGCAGAACGTTGCGACATGGCAGAACGTTGCGACATGGCAGAACACTGTGACATGGCAGAACGTTGCGACATGGCAAAACGTTGCGACATGGCAGAACGTTGTGACATGGCAGAACGTTGCGACATGGCAAAACGTTGCGACATGGCAGAACGTTGCGACATGGCAGAACGTTGCGACATGGCAGAACGTTGCGACATGGCAGAACGTTGCGACATGGCAGAACAATGAAAAGGGAGTCTACAGTGTTTTTTTTTTTTATTCCTTCTCCACCCAAAAGAGTGTTGCCCTTTACACTGAAAAGATCACTCT
This sequence comes from Novumbra hubbsi, assembly GCA_016801125.1. Taxonomy (NCBI): domain Eukaryota; kingdom Metazoa; phylum Chordata; class Actinopteri; order Esociformes; family Umbridae; genus Novumbra; species Novumbra hubbsi. The sequence goes on along the minus strand of JACXGK010001323.1, from coordinate 32,283 downwards.
TTCAACAATGTTTACTATGCATTTGACATAGATTTGACAAGGACGACAACTGTTCTACAACCCATATGTCGCTAGATTGAATCTCCTAGCTTACATTGTGAAACATTTCATTCTTTTTATGAGCAAGACAGTTTGCCCCATGTGTCTACATTGGCTGTGTAGCTGATCATTTCTTATGTTTTTATGTACCTATGTTATTGGTAGCTAGGCTATACCTTTCAATTGCTGTTGTCGTGACTTCTTTTGATGTGACTAGTTGCTAGTCCAAGTACGGAATATTTGCAGGTTTGCATTATATTGGGGATATCCTATAAGGACAGTGACTAATGTAGCCTACTGGCTGTGAGGAGAGCCCTGACACTGCTTACTCTCTTCAACGTTGCATACTATCTTGTGCACATTTCGGCCAAGGCTGTGTATTTGGCTGCTTTTCAGATAAGTCTACAGCATTCTTGACACATTTGGAACAGAAATAGTACTGTATCTAACCTAGAAATTGTTGTTGTGTCATAGGCTGTAGGAGCCTGCTAAAAGAACACCTCCCTGCTTTCCCCCTTACCTGCTTTTAATACCGTGTGCATTTCTGATAAGCCTCATACACTCTTTAAACATTTTGCGTGCGTGCTCTGCTTTTAATGCCATAATGTAATGGCATGTACTTTCTTGCTTGTTCTAAAACGCTGGTTGTATTGAGATCTTCCTTAATTAAATAGGGCAAAACAATCCTTCATCTGTGTAATATTTACTGCCCTGTGGACATGGCAATAGAATAACCTGTAGGACAGAACAAAATTCACTCCTCACTGTTTCTGTTGCTTCAGTTTGACATTTAAAGTGATTGTGTTAGCTGTGTAACTTAGTTGACTGAAAGAGGAAGACCTTCAATAGCCTAACCTAGTGGTTGATTTGAATAAATAAATCATCATTGCCTACAAGAATTATCCCTTTCTGTAAAAGGGTCCAGCTGGTAGGTTCCAAGTGTAACCTATTGCGTAATACACTATCTGCTAGCTTGACATGCCTGCTGATGTGCTATATGCAGGACCATGGACAGCACAATTACTGTCAGGAGTGGAAGGATCCTCCATTCTTGTGGAGGGATTAAATAGTATACATTGATAAGAAGAAGAATGTTTTTCTTCATTTTCAGTTGCGGTTCTATTATCATATATCTATGCTCGTTCCTCAATTAGTCATGTAGTTTGTTTATGTCACTTGATTTCCCTGTTTCTTTTTCTGCACAGCCGTGTGTAATTAAGTTTTCTAATTCCATTCCTTGTAGCACTCATTTTATTTGTGAGTTATTGTTTGTTTTGTGCAGCATACTAAGCCTGTTTTGAATTTACCAATTGTTTTCTTTTACTTGTACCAAACCTTTAGCCTGTTCCCTGTTTTAAGCACCTCTCTTAAGCCTAAGCCCATGTTGTACTTTTGCCCTCGATACTTTTGTCTTACCACGTACCTTCTCTTTGCGCTTTTTTGGGACTGTGTCAATAGAATAAACCGTGCTCTGCGCTTGGATCAGCAACCTGTCCCTGTGTATTCATGACAATAGCATTTTATAATCATTAAATATTTAGAACCTCTGGATAGAGGAAACCTGTTGGTAGGCCTGGGAAGGCCCAGCTTTGTAAAGACCTTTGATCAGTAAAAGGGAGTGGTCCGTCCCTCCGTGGTCAACCTTTACTCCCAACCACAGCCCTGTTGGTCGCTTTACGCTCCGTGGTCAACCTTTACTCCCAACCACAGCCCTGTTGGTCGCTTTACGCTCCGTGGTCAACCTTTATTCCCAACCACAGCCCTGTTGGTCGCTTTACGCTCCGTGGTCAACCTTTACTCCCAACCACAGCCGTTTAGCTCGAATGCCTACGGGGAAGCCTCGCCGTATCTTCAGCTCTCCCGAATCCATTGGGGTTTGTAGCAGTGAGACGTAGACACAGAGATATATAATTTATACATACTTTGTTTATGAACGTATTCCGGTAATGTCTCCAGACGTGTAAAATAATGTCCCTCTTGCTAGAGGCTAAATTACTTTCCCAAACATGAAGCTATGTTGTTGTATATTTTATCATGTTTACGGTCGGGAAGTGAACATTCCCTCCTGTATTGGAAGTGGTAAGAATAGACACCCGGCTCACTAACATCTCCCGCCAGCCGCCGTCCAAATCCACTGTCATACCCGCTATCCAGGTCGTCACCCGATGCCCCGGGTGTTACAGCACCAGCTCACTGGAACCCCGTAATGAATCTTAGATTGCGTCCCGTGCCTCTCAGGCCCCATCGCGCCTGTTAGCCTGGAAAAGTGCCTCCCAAGGTTGAAAAGAAACAGAGAAATGTCAATAAACACATTTGTCTCTTTAAGGAAGAGGCAATGGTTGGGAGTGGCATTGCATTCAATTGTGTCAAATTACAACATATTGACGTCCTATTCAGTTGGAAAATGTTATCTACTGAACCGGCAAAGTGATGAAAGGGAAAATCTGTATTTGCTGCATACATTGTTGGACCTTTAACTTTCATTGCTTGATTCTTCGATACTGGTCTGGAGTGTGACAATGTAGTGTTGAGAGGATGGTTCAGGAGAGTTTACATACAAGGCCGATGTCTAAACTATTGAGTAGTGGTTACCCGCTCTGTATTTAAGTTAGGGTTAGGGTTAGTTCAGGGCAATCAACTGAATTTACTTCAATATGTTTTTTTCAAGACTTTATTTATGAAAACATTTTAGTTTGTGCCCTAAGTAATGGGCTGACCCAGAGTTTATAGTGCGTTTCCGAAAATCATCTGAAGATTTTTCTTCTTTTTTTTTTCTTTTCTAAAAGCCTAATTACTGCGGTGGACTCTCTTGCATGCTGAGATTTTCTCTGGCCATTCAAAAGATGTGTGTCCCCCTCAACCTTTGAAGCTAAATGAAATAAATAAACTACATGATACATTAAAGCCGTCAAAAAAAAAGGAATTCCCTTTGATTCCAGAGAACCCGTTTGTTGATGTGCTTGAGAGTGCAGCACCCCTTGTTTCAATTGGGAAACCCTAAGGGCCTATTTACTTCAGATTAGAGTGGACTCTAATGGGGGGGGGGTTGTTTTTCCCTGCCGCTCTCTGTAATGCATTTGATTACTGGTGAACTGGCCCCCTCCCTCCTTCATATTCCCAGCCTATCTAAAAGTTTGCATATGGAAATGACGCGTGTATGTGGCTCATCTTCAAGCGGCTACAATCGCGGCACGATACAACCCCCCACCCCAGACGAGCCGGGAGCCCTTGAATTAAGTCAATCATTTAGTCGTAACAAATTAATTAAAAGAATAATTAAATCATTAACACATTAAATATAGCAATTAGAAATTGTGTCCTACATGAATGAATTTGAGTGAATTTTATGGGGGAGAGCGAATTGATCAATGGAGTGTGCCAAAACACGCTTATTATTTTATTTATTCACTTTTTTTCCCCTTCTGCCACTACAAACTTCCAGCATGCTGCAAAACCCCAAGAGGAACCCTCAGCTAAAGAAATGGAAAAAATGGCCACAAATCAGATGAGGATCTGCAAATGATAATTAGAAATAGGCATAAAAGCACCGTGCTGAATGAGGATAGTCTTTATTCGGACCGTCGGTTTCATAGCCTCACACAAAGCTTAGTCTGGTACCTTAAATCACAGTCTGCAAAGATTCACAGTTTGTTCAAACAACACATTTGCCTGATTGTTGTCAGCACATCTGACAGACAGGGTGTGGCTTCTTCTTTGAGTTTCCAGAGATAAAAATAACAAAAATGTCCCGGTCGCCTAGCAACAGCAGCACTCCCTAGCTGTGGCTGAGAGGGGTCAGGGTATTAGACGCCTGTTGACCCAAAATGCCTTGCGTCTGATGAAGCTTGCCAATGGATGGCTCTGGCTAAGGCGTCCAGATGATGATGACTGAGAGGTGACCAGCTACTGTATGTCCCGGAAGGTTTTGAGATGGTTAATGCCAGGGTGTGTCGTCCTCTCACATCCCCTTTGAACAGGCACAGTCCATCAGTTCGTAAGACACTGAAAATGCACCGTCGGACAAACGCGGAGTCTTCGTCCGTAGTTGGATAATTTGACAATTAGTTATTTTCACTTTGTCTTCGTGTGTGTGCCCTGAAGTTTTGTGCCCCTCAAGTGTGCGATTGCCCGTCCTCATTGTGCTAAAACAGCGTTGGGGCATCTCGAAACCGCCCTAAGACCAAGCTTACCTGTACAACGTAGTCCTTTCGAGAACGTTAACAGCAAACGGCCGCCGCTCGATGAGCGACAAAAGGCTGGCGATGACATTTAGCCCTACAGCTGGTTCCCGGGCGGGTCCGTTTCTCCCGAGCGCCGCTCATGGGTCTGTTGGTGATACACCTCATTTGGTGGGTGTAAATAATGTCCGGTGCCAAGACTTCAGCGGCGCGTGGGCTAGGAAATGGCCCTCCGGAGGCGTCGGCGTGAGATCAGGCTCACTGGTTCAGGCCGCAACGCAGCCGGGTCAAATTGACCCATTAATTGTCTGTTCGTCATTTTTAGGGGGATGAGAACAAGGACAGACTGACTCTGTTGCTCCCTGCCTGCCGTCCTCTTGGTCCTTTATCGGCTAGCTTACACTATGGATGGAGTGACGAACCCTTAATGATTATGTGAGAGTGGGAAAATGATTCACTTTAAAGAGTGTGACGACAGCTGGCGATCCTTCGTGCGGCAATAGTCGGGACGAAAGCCTAGTTTGAGGTGATTGACAACTACTTAATTCAGTTAGGTTTACGAAAACAAAACGAAATACATCTAAAGTGTCTCGGTATCATGAGTTTCAAAGTTGCTTTTCGGTCCTTGTTCTATTAAACCATTTTGTTCATCCCTTGGGGCAAAAGCCCGATCACTACGTATGTGTTGATATTTATTTCGCTGAGATGTGAAGTAATGGGACTTTGACTTGAAACAAGCAGTCTCTTGAAATCCGATTGTTAAGGTTGTGCCTGAAATCTGCCTGAAATTTGTATTAAAATATAGACTTCAATTAGTTTCAGTCCATGGTTGTGTGCGTCCCAAAAAATGTGAATATACAGAAAGCATATATGTTTCTTTACTTGAAACATTTTGTCATTTTGGCCCAGAACTCCAGTAATGTTCACCATCGTTATGTTGCCATGGTTAGATTAGTTTTGTCTTTCTCCAGCTTGATCGTCCTGGTCGGAACAGCTTTATTCAGTGACATTACTAGAGGAAGGGAGGCCATTGAACAGCCAGACCTCAACCCAATTCCATCACCTCGACTGCGAGGTAACAGGGCACGAAGACCCAGGGGCCTGTCAATGCTGTCGAAGGTCTATTTTCGTATACATTCCGCAATAGGACGAGAATGATGAGCTCGCTCCTATCGATCGCCATGGTCTAAATATTTTTAGACCGCATTGATTCTATACCGGCTCATGTGTTCCAGGAAGTATTATCAGACAAGTGTGTGAAGTGTGTGTGTGTGAAGGAGAGAGACACATGAAAAGAGGAATGGGTGAATAACAAAGGGTTTTGATTTCAGATGTATGGGCGTAGAGGACAACGCTGGAGCTCAGGTAACACAAGGGATTTCTCGACCAGAAAGTAGGCTTTAATCCACAACCAGAAAGTCTAAAACAGACCCTTCTCAATACACATTTCATATAGCCCTATAGTGCCTTTCTATCAGAAACTCTTCTTCAAAAATATCCCACTGATGGTTTTGGGAGAAGAAAGATGGAAAAAGTCCCCTCAAGGCAATATGTGGCCTTTCACAAACACACTGCTAGTTATTTCAATCAGACGTGCGGCAGCAGTGGTTTTATCTCCCAAACTGCTGTTTGTTTTGATAGAGGGGCCTGCTACCCCAATTGGCGTTCACTTGTCACAGCTGCGAGCTAAATCAGAACCTCGCATGGCCTCAATATTTCCCAACACCCTCAGAAAACTCTTGCACTCATAATTCCACCACCATTTGCCGCAAAACAACAACAACATTTGTCTCCTTTCCTGCTCGGCCTCTGACTTTCTCTGTTAAATGGTGCAAATGGATGCTTTAAGAAATTGATTTTTTTTGTGGCGTAGTTAATCTATGGATGCCTTTTAATGAAACTGTGGGGAATTACCAGTACCCAACTTAAAATGCATAAATAATGGATTAACATCCCGAATTCATTAGCAGACGAATGCCAAGCTCCAATGGCGCCCCATTGGAAAGTACAGTAATGCCAAGTACTTAGATGGTAATCTTTTAGAGAAATAGCGGTTGCCAATTTAGCTGATAACCTTTCGGATATGTGCTGCTATGACGCTTGCTGATAATGCTACAGGCGTGTCATGTGCTTAACATTACTGTGGCATGTTTTCCCTATAATGTTTCCATGTTTGACAGTTGCTGAAATCCAATGAGAACGCACTGCGCTTTTAATGAACAACCCCCCCAAAAAACAGCTTTCATGGGCCACAACATTGATTCTACAAGCGTCGGTTGTATTGATGTTAGCTGCAGATCCTTTGGCAGTCGGGACAGAGGAGCGATTAGATGGGACCCTTCAAGCCAGCCTGAGAGTGTGCAAACAAAAGCCACAGTTTAGTAGTTTTCCACGAAAGCTCTGATATCAGTGTATTTTCAAAAACCTAAACATTACGAAATGTCTATTTAATCAAGTTAAGTCTGGGGGGTATTTTGACAATCTCCCATACAAAACGGCCTACTCATCTTCATGGATAGATTTTGGGTGGAGTTTTGTCTCTTCCTCTCCGTTTTGAGACACGACCATAAGCATTATGGGACGTTCATTCTTCATTAACTCAGCATCCACACTCGTATGTGGAAGCGCCTGCTTTCAGTGTTTTTTTAGCAGCCACCTGTATGAGCTGTAAATTAGCTCATAGTTAGAGACCAGAGGCCGCATGAAATGCACTAATTAAGTCATTGGCATTTCATTATCAATTATTTTCCAATCATGACATAAAGCATTAGGTTATTTGAAAGGTAAAAAAGAAATGTCACATGCCATTCGTGTTGGCAGTGAAAAGCCGATGTCTCACCCAATTCTAGAAACATGAACATCCGAGCTAGAATTCATTGTTTGGTTACGCTGAAATATCCGGAAGCTAGTTGTGTGAAAAATAACATTGATATGCTTATCGAGGGCCTGGAGGAATCAAGGCATTTTAAATATTATTGCTCCCTAAGAACAGTACATGCAACAGCTTTGAAGAAACTTGCATTAGAAGTTGAGATTAAATTAGGTTTTACAGCTCCTCTTGTTTAGGCACATTTAGGTAGTTTAAGGAATCTGTTACATACATACACCTGGTCATTGCCCAATCTACTGCTTCTAGAGTTTAAGTAATTGCACTACCTGTGCAGCCTTCAGTACTGTTCATCACACACTGCTAATTTACAGACAATAATAATTTATAATATGAGGTTAGAACAACATGGAACCGCTACAAATGTGACCTGTGGTATGGATATGTAGTTTATATGCGGTAGTTTACTGAAATCCATTTAGAGTGTTCACATTTCACTACAAAGGCAATGTTGACCTGCTACTACCATTCATTCCCACTCTTTCCATAGGATAAGTCTAAGTATGATTTTGGCAATGTGTAGGCACTGAGACATGTCAAAGGCCTTTTGGCGGGGGTCTTTTGACTTTTCCATGTGAATATTGATGTTAATAATTCAAACCAGGCCAGTTATATTTAGTTTACGATCAGAGATTAGTTCATTAACTGCTATTGCGTTTGAAGCAGGGGATCTAACATGAAGTAGTCCCATTTTGATATGCAGAGTATTATTACAGTCTTATTTTTCTTTATGTCTGAAATGGGGGAAGGCTTTATTCAATTAAGATTGCTACGGTGATCTCCACCATGTACAGAATGACTTTGCTCCACCTATATCGAGTCAAAGTCGCAATGGAGAATGCTATGCTAACTACTCAGACTATGCTATGGACACGCTCCACTATGCTAGCAGGCTACCAAACAGCCTGCTTCCTGACCTACACTCTGTCTTCTGGTGAGGCTACCGGTCTATGTTCCTGGATTGAAGGAGAGCACCACTCCAGCTGGGACAGAGTCTCCGGCTCTTCTGCAGGTCACACTTCATGGGCTAGCCCCAAAAAGACAGCCGGTTGTCTACAAACTCTATCTCCTACGATGGACTGAACTCGATTCTTTAGCCAGTAATTGAATTGTGTCTGAAATCTTTTACTTAGATTTTCGGAGTGAGTGTGAATCCCTGAATCGGCTGGCGATTTTGGTTTCCAGTAACCACTGTTTTTTTTTTTTTTTAAATTGGGTCATTTGTTATGTCATTTTGTTCTCAACAAATTACACGATGTACAGTAAAGATGTAGATCTATAATATATTATGTTCATTAAGACTCAATGTGTGTTTTAAGTGAATATTACATGGTGGTCGTAATTGACCATGTCCCTGTGTATATAAATCAGGTTTAATCTACTTTGAAGCATTAGTTAATACTTTTTTAATTCGTGTAGGCTTTATAGGAATAAGGTCTTTCAATAAGTGGCAGAACATGAATAATTCAGTTGACATTAATTCCAGTGTTACGATACGGTGATATCATCTATATGAATGCAGGTGCCAATACCCTGAAACTCATTCTATCATAGTGTACCGTTATTGTATCCTATGGTGACCAATTCAGAATACATGGCCACATCTGTTAGAAGGTAGGCTGGCCTTCTCTTAAGTGGATCAGTGAATGCACTGCAGTCTGTTTTAATAGCACTGTTGCATACATCCTCATCGACAGCATACCAGAATGTCATGTGTGTGGACATTGTGGTATGTCATATTAAAACCCATTATACCGCCGTATGCGTTAATTTTTACTTCAGCCTAAGGGGACATTTAGGAGCATGCGATGAATGTATCTTTGCAGATAGAAATAGAGCTACTGTAGCTTGCCCCGTTATTCCATGCATGTTAGGGAAACAACGCCTTGAATCAAGCTAATCACTTGTGCGTATTAGAGAGGCTTATTTTCTGAGCCCGTCTCCCTCCTTCGCTTAAGGTATGCGGCTCTTTCCCTCCGCACATCTCGGCCACCGTCGCCAGGGCCCGCTTCTCCAGTGCCCGCTTCTCCAGTGCCCGCTTCTCCAGTGCCCGCTTCTCCAGTGCCGTGATTGATATTTGAACTCGGGGTACGCCGAGGAAGGGGTCTGTGTGTTTGTTTGGCAAGCAGGTGTGGAATGGGTTTTAATGTGTGAGTGTGTACTTGTGTGCGTGTGGGTGTGTGGGCATGTGAAGAGGTTTTGCTCATACACCGTGAATGGGAAATGGAAATCTACAGGGTGAATGTAGGTACCTTCTTGGGTTAGTGGATTTTAGTTAGTGTTAGATTTAGGGTTGAGGTGAGTTGTGAGGAGGTTTAGTTCAGGGTTGGGTTAAGGTTCAGGTTTGTTTTAGTGGAAAATAGCATTTTCGTGGAATATACATTTTGAGATTCTGATATGAATAGTTATGTCTGACGTGTGTGTGTGTGTGTAGCAGATTAGGAAATACCATTGTCCTACACACTCTCATTATAATGCCGGTCAGATTCCAAACCATTCCAAGAACGATTCCCACTGCTATTTATCAGGCATATCATCAGTGTGGAGTATCAGTTTGAGCCAGCGGGTGGCTTTATCTGATTCACAGCCAAACGGAACATACCACCCGGGGTACAGATATCCCTCGTTCTCCGCTTCTCCTTTCTCTCCAAGCAGACGGTCAAGCCAGTGTCAAACTGAGTAACGTACTGTTTCAGGGCTTTGGAAGCGTTACATCTGCATGCATATTTTCCATTAACTTCCCGATTTCTTATTTTTTTTTTTATTCATTTATTTTTTTAACCAGTTTTGATGGGGATGCACTAATGTTGCTTGATTGCCTTGCAAATTGCTCTTTACCGGGAAAGTCGTTTTTTTTTGTCGATGTATTGATGCTTTTTACAAATAGTGTTATTGAGTTCCAACATGAAAATGTGGTTTGTTGTGAACATGTTTGTTAGCGTAGCCACTTTTCCTCTCCTACTTATCATTCCCGGTGTAATCTGCCAAATGGGATTTGATACTGGTTCCCAAAAATAGTGAGCCACCTGACATGTTGAGGAAGAGAGGAAAGAAAGACACATTGCAACACTGAGAGCACGAGAGGGGAGGGAGTGGAGCCAAGGGTGAGTAGTGGAGAGAGCGAAGGGTAGGGAGGGGGGGAGAGGGGAGAGAAGGGAGAAGGGAGGAGGGAAGGGAGGGGAGAGAGAAGTCAAACAGGGAAAATAGAATGGAAGAGAGATTCCTAAAAAGGAGAGGAGAGCAAGAAAAAAGGAAATAGTGTTGCTAATATATTTGTGAGAAACAGCCCCCCCCCCTCACACCACACCATGCGGAGTTCAATATGGGAATTCTACAGCGCTCTTGAAGAGCTTCAGAGCGGCAGTCAGGGAGTCAATTACAGGGCCCGTCTCGGTGCTCTCGGAATCAGATTCTCCAGCGTGTATTATCCGTGTTTCAAAACAGGGCTGGCTCAGAAGATCGCACCTCTTATCTGGCATATAAGCATTGTGCGTTGAAGATCCTGTAAATTATACCTTCGCCGAATTGAAATTGAACTGTTGGTTTAACTTCTAGCTAACTAGGTCACAGACATGATCGGTGACAGTGGTTGAGTGTCGGCTATTGTGTGTGTGTGTGTGTGTGTGGGAGAGATAGTTATAAAACAACAACAATAGACCACAGAACAATGAAACACGAAGGACAGGGAAGAGGGATAATGTATCAGGGTGAGGGATAATGTATCAGGGTGAGGGATAATGTATCAGGGTGAGGGATAATGTATCAGGGTGAGGGATAATGTATCAGGGTGAACATGGTAGACATGTTCAAATAAACATTGTATGTAATCAATTGTACTTTATTAATTAACACAGTGGTCCTTAGAAACAAAGCTGTGAAAACGATGGAGCCTCTCCACAACATGGGGGTAGAGGTTGGCCACCGGAGGAGGTAGAAAATAATAAATGAAAGATGTAAACAGAGAGAGAAGAGGGGTGAGAAGGGTGTAAGAGAGATGGAGGGCTGCTTTTCTGAAATGTGCCCTCATCCCACTCATCTCCTGACTAATACTACGCCTATGGACCAGTTTCCTACGTGTGTTATTTACCACATTTAACTCATTTATCAGGGATTAAAAACCCTCCCAACAGTAGTTAATTGCGGGGGAACTTGACACTGTGGGGAATTAATATAATAATATATTTTATCCAAGTTGTAAATATTATTTTAGGGTAACATTAACAACTTGGATATTGGCTTACTATGTTAAGCGTTACATGTTTTTTAGGTTACATTTAGGGTTAGAATTAGGTTGCTTTAACAACAAAAGAGATGCCAAAAATTTGTGTGAGAGTCATGATTGACTAAATAAGCCTCTTTAAATGAAAGCCTTCACATAATTATGTCATCATCAAACATGTGTAATGACAGAAGCTTGTCCATATTTTCAGAGGAATATCTATTTCATTGCGAAGGTGAGTCAACGCATTGGATTAGAAAGGGAAACTGCGATGGGTGAATGAAGTCGACCCTCAAATCCAATCAAATACAGCGAAAAACCAATGCTACCTAATGTGTGAAAAATAGAGATCAGAACCGTTTTTCCCCCTAACGCATCATGTTAAGAATTACATGCAAATGTATCTATTTAGGTAAAACACGATAACATTGAGTATGAACATTTCAGCAGTACTATAACGTTCACGTTCAACATATCCCAAAGCTATTGGTCCTCATTGACTTAAAGTTTAGCAGTTACCTATTGATTCTTTGTGATATCCTTAGTCCAGAGCAAACAAACAATGCTGGTCTACTATCTGTATTAGTTTTCCATGGGCATGGAAATTCTAGCTATCGAAGTTAAGGGTTTAGAAATTGAGGCTTGAACAGAAGCAGGCAGTCCGATTGTGAGGTAACTGTGTCACTGCCTGTCACCTTATAGTTTCCTGTTCACAAAAGTGTAGTTTTTCAGCTGCCGTCAGTGGTACATTAACTGTATGTTGGCGCCTTCAAGTGGGAGGGCTAAATCTTGATGGGCATTAACACCTGCTTTAAAACAGGATGCATCTTATAGTGATGAGATCTTTCTAATTCCTTTTCTGACATGAAGCGTCATTGCATAGTGAACTTCCTTCCTAACCACCGTCAATACACGTTTTGTTGATGCAATCCCCGAATCCCTTCTTTATTCTTGCTGTATGAGAAAGGTTTTTGACGGGATGAGAATATCCTGATGTATCCTCATGTAGGATGTCCGTGTAACTGCGTATCTTAGCATCCCTTGACATTGAGTGTCTCCTAACCCTGTAGTGTCAATGCCGCCCTTTAGCGCACCGATGATCTCGTCCGTCATTTTACTCACAATTTAAAGGCTTTACAGTGTAGTTGTAGCCTGCATGCAGGCAGGAGTTGGAGCATCACATGATCTGAGCTCCCCGGGGACTGCATTGTGGTATAGGTCTCTGTTTGGGGCTGTGTACATAGTCCAGACACACATGTCACGTAGGGCATGACACGTTATAAGCTTGTGCAGTTAACGTCCTCCGTGATGGTCAATGAAGAAATCTGATTCCTTCTTTTGTACCTCAGTTATCTAGTTGGCCAGTAGCAGCGATTTACACTCTGTAAACTGGTTGTTTTTCCAGTTTCCTGCTAGTTTGAAATCCCGGCGGAGATATTGTGTACTTTCTTTTTAAATATAGAAATACCTTTTATTAGGTTACTGTATTGTGAAGGGAATTAAAGAAAACAATAGACTTAAAACAATGCATTTGAAGATTTTGTTTACTGTACTATGTTTTCGATTATGCAAAAATGGACGCTCACATCACTATGCATAATTGTATGCTGAGGACTGTGCTTTTAAAGGAATCTTTGAACAAAATAAATCATTAAAAGAGGAACTGAATCTTTCTGCATTCCACTGCTAATTTAGATTTAGTTGGCATAAAGAGATGTAGGCAACCCATTCACAGTAGGAGTTCTTATGCGTTTTTGTAATCATTCTTTTTTTGTCATATTGAGCACTAATTTTGAACCGTTTTTCTTAAAAATGTTTGACTCACGGAGGAGGACCCGGGTGGTTACCTGTTTTCCAGGGATGAAATTGGAACCCATATTGAGCCAGTGAGGCAAAACAAATAGCTTTGTTAATGCTTTCATATGCTTTTTAGTTGTGGTATTTCATCAGAGATTACAAAAAAGGAGTTTGTCTTACCAGAACATTAGCACTGCTAAAACACTGCTATTTGCCTCCCCCTTTAATGCAATGTGGAAATTCTTCAGTGTGTGAGTCACTGAAAATAATTGAAGTCTCTATAATCAACACAGATGGAGCTTTGTGCAACACTGATGTCAGCTTGATTCGTTGGCTTTATTTTTGTTTTGTTTTTTCTTAATCATGCAAAATACAGTAACAGCCTTAATAGAAGTCTCAATCTTAGACTCTCCTGCATCTGCTGTAATAAAGCATTGCCATAATTGCGAATTGGATATGAAAAAAACCTCTAGTGATTAGTTTGAGAGAAAACCTCTAGTGATTAGTTTGAGAGAAAACCTCTAGTGATTCGTTTGAGAAAAAACCCTAGTGATTAGTTTGAGAAAACCTTTTAGTGATTAGTTTGAGGAAAAACCCCAGAAACCCCCAAAATAAAAATGTAACCGGACTAAAGAGTGCACAACTGGTAAATATGAATGTTCTAATAGTGGTACTGTTTGAATGAACCTGTGTGAGGTGCGGAGGACACTGAGTCTGCGTGTCACGCCCACCCGCGGCGCGGCGCTACAGTAAGTGCCGTAGCACCGAGAGACCGAAGCCCCATGCGCAGTTAATGTTTCCACTGTCTGGATGATTAACGCTGCCCGATCCCCGCGTCCAAACCGGGCCCACGTTCAGTCCCCCTTCTGTTCACCTTCTGCGTTCCACACATTCCCGGGAATAGGTAAAAATAGCCCCTGCAGCCTTGTGCTTAACTTTTCTTCCAGCTTCCCATCAGCTGCCATCAGTGCCAGCTCGGCGTTCGTCGCGGTGGGGGTGGGGGTGGGGTGAGGGCAGAGAGATATGCTTAACGCTATGGTAATGTGTTGTTACGTATAAGCGCCTTAATGTGACGCTTACAAATAATGTTTAAATATACTCTTACGTAATAAGCAAATCTTGAATTAGTGCTTGGTAATGGAGCAAGAGACAGTTAACATCTGTTTTGGGTGGTTCTTTAACCTGAACACCTTTTTTGTAAAACTCTCTTTATAATGATCCATTACTGTAACAATTTCTGCAAAAGTACTTTGAACGACTATATGAACAGCAATTCTGGTATCATTTCTTATCCAAATGCATCATAAATATACAGACAAACCACAGAGATGTCTGCATATTGCAATATAATGACCTTAATAAGATTAAATATATACTGCATAATATAGCCTAGTATTGTAAAGTCGGATGTATTGTTTTTTCTCTGGGCAGCTGTGACAAGCACCAGGCACTAAATCATGTTTGTCAATAAATATACTGAACAGTTACTTCTTAGTATGCATTTAAGCACTTGCAAATAAGTAGAAATACATACTGTATATAGCAATAACATTTGTCCCAGATGTAATGTCCATTTTATGGTAAGATTGACTGTTACTGGCAGACAATGTCTTTTTCACAGGTTCTGACAGCACTGTACCGTGACGTGGAGCACAGGTCAATACAGTACAGGTGTACAGGTCAGAGTGTAGGTCAGTAGGATCATTTGCTGTAATTACCACTATACAAGATAGACTTTACTGGACTGTAATGTAAACTCAACTCTGTTACTGTGATACTCTCAGCAACAGTATTTTACTGAACTTAATTCTAGTGTAGTTGTATTAACTTCTGAAAGAAGTATAGTATAGATATGTCGTCTTTTTATTTTGGGGGGGGGGGGGGCAGAGCCTATTAGAACAATAGCCTAACTTTTTGAATCTTATCCCAGATAATGTTGATTCCCTGTGTATTTGTTTGTTTGTTTGTTTGTGTGTGCACGTACACACCTGTCCTCTTCATGCTGCTGCATGTTTGTTCACCCGCCACACACACACTCTCTGCTCCAGCCTCTGAACCTCTCACCAGTGCTAGAAACAGGAAGAACAACTAGTGTTATTCTGAGCAATCAGCACGCTTTCTGAGCAATAGACTGATAGACTGACTAATAGACTGATTTCCGCCGTTGACGCCCAATGGTGGGATCTTTGGAGAAAGCATGCAGTGTCTCTAACCCTTAATTTGAAGAAACAAGAAATTATTGGAATTGGACAACTTTGCCAAACGGAGTAACTTGTTTGATTGCCAACTTCTTTAAGAGCATTGAAGCACCCTCCACCCCTCCAAAAATACACAAAATAATGTGAAATGTTTTATTAATCTACAAGATGACTGAAACTATAAACTGGACTAGGTGAAATCCCCAGACACTGGGACAGGCAATGGGAATGGTGAAATTTGATAATGAGCTAAAATGTGAGTTACCGTAGTGTGAGCTACATATTGTTGAAACTGATCATGTCTAGTTGGTTGGATGGCTGTCTATCATACTGCATTTTACAGCCATTCCTGATGGTCTGTTTTGTATTAGGATGTATTGTGGGAGTCTAAATCTTGTCCGGTAACTGCAAGCCAAAACCTTGAAAGTGGGTTTGCTTCGGCAAACATCTTCCAGCCCAGGCTGCATCTATGCTGGCCAATCGCTGGCAAGGGGGCGTCGCATAGACAACATTTCTGTTTCATGTGCCGGCTTGCGGTTGTTCCTCTGTGGTCACTGAAGGTCACATGGCACTTATTGTAAGAGTTAACCCTGTGTCATGGCTAAATTTCCAATCTGTCCCACTCTCACACCATTTTGGTCACCTAATCATCCCCAGCTTTCCATTGGCTCATTCACCCCCCCCCCCCCCCCCCCCCCCCCACTACCTGTGAACTGTTCCGCAGATTGTTGCTGTGAATTGGAATGTGTTCTAGGTCAACTTACCAGGTAAAATGAGGGTTAAATAAATAAAATACTCTTGGGTATCTGTAGGTCAGAGGGACTGTGATTAGAGTGTTAGACAGGAGTCACTGGCCCAGTGGTAGATCAGGGGAAGCCTGTATAACTCTTCCTAGCACAATCACTACCACACTTTCCCTCCCTCTCTCTCTGCTCTATCTATCTGTGTAGCACCTTGAGAGAGAAACAAATATTTGGTGTTAGACTGATTTTATAAGTGATAAAAAAAGAATTCCATGAATCTGCACACAGATTTTGAAATGTGTGCCAACTTGCTATAAAAAAAAAAAACGTATGTCCTTTAACCTTAAAACTTTGTCATGTACTTAAGTATTCAGGTCCTTTCAATACTTTGTAAAAGCTCTGTCACACAAGTCTTCTTGGTTATGCCTCTACTGGACATGTGCAGTTTCTCCCGTTGCTTCTGCAGATTCACTCAAGCCTCGGGAGGGTCTGGACCGCGGTCTTCCAAGAGATGTTCACAGGGGTTCAAGTCAGGGTTTAGGCAAGGAGATTCACTGACTTGTCCCGCCGTCACTCAAGTGTTCTCTTGGCTTGATGCTTTGGATCGCTGTCGTGATGAATCTTCACAAGGTCCAAGGTCTTGCTGTAACGCCATTCTTCAACCACCATGTTTCATATAAGCTACTAATAACAGATGCATCATAGCGATGGTATTAACCTAGTGATGGGTGGTGGATGCAAATCTTGATTTTCTTTGACCTAAATTTATGTTATGATATTGGTCCAGTTTGTTCCATTGGTCTCTATGTAGGTTTCAAGACAATTTGACCAATTAACATCATTTAAAATATAGCACTCTTCTGAGAATACATTTGTTGGTGGCTAGCCAAACATGACCCGAGATAGGTGGCGCTTTACAAGACTGTGCCAATCTGTCAATACCACAAGAAAATATGGAGAATGTAAAGACGTCTGAATGCTCTCCAAAGCAAAATATAACAGCAACCTCTCTTAAGCACAAAAACATAAGCTACACTGGTAATACCGTGGCGGTCTGTTGTGGGATGACATGATTTCCAGGGCCACTGCTTGGATTTAATTTACGGCACTCCCTTAAACACATGCTCCTTCATCCCTGTAAAAGTGTCCCAGACTGATATAAAAAGGAACGTGTCCTTCCCCACTCGAGTCTGCTTGGGCCGGGAACTCCAAAGCCCCAAATATAAAGTAAAAGTCCAACACCCTGTTGTCAGTTATCTGCAGAAAGGTCCTTGAAAAAAGATGCAATTATCAAGATCATCAATGGCCATATTTTGGCGGATGTCAGTGAAGATTAAATGCACTGCAAAGAAGTAAATATAAACTAGCACTACTTCACTTTAATGGAGACTCCTATTGTAACCATTCCGTTTCTAAGGATTCTCCCTTGGTGTAATCTCATAGAATAACTTGACAAACTGCCCACCGGGTATACCATCGGTCTCCATTCATTCTGGGGACCAGTCTGCTCTGTACCAAGGCCACGTTGGAGACTGCTTGGCGACGCAACCGATGTCATCAGAACCATCTATCCGATAAGGCCACTGTGTACAGTGACTAGCACGCTGCTAGAAACGGGCAAAGCAACATGGCTTGCCCTAATTAGCACGAGTGACTAAATGTTAGACAAGGAGACCCAAACTCCTGTGTGCCTGTTATGTTTCATTCTATTTTGTGATACGTCACATTCTGGAGATTATCTGGTCCTTTTCACTGCAGGCACACCTTGGTTGCATATTCGGATGTTGTTACCAACTGAAGTCCAAGGCGTCCATACTGTACTTCTCCTGGTGGACATGGCTGATGTGGCTAGGATAGCAACTATGAAAACACAGGCAATATTGACCTCAGTTCTGACTGGATCTCTCATATCATATGTTGATTTATCTATATCAAGGGTATTTTCAGATTAACTGTTATTTAATGATATGCTCTATACCTCCTAGGAACCTTTTTAGAATTCGATATATGTATATATCAACCCCCGGGTTTTATTAAACTTTAATTGGCATGTGTTTCCAAAAAAGTTATACGAAATGCCTTTTAACTAGTTAAGTTGGGCTTATGAATCACTTAATACCAGTGTCTGCGATGTCCACTAACAGAAAAATCAACCTAACGTCTGTGTGTTGGTTTTGGCTGGCTTAAGCTTCCGAAATGTTGGTATTCATAATACCAACATGTTCTCGTCTAATGTCCAGTAGCTAGCATAATCCATCTGTGTAATGTTACATCTCTGACATTTGGCACATGCCCAGACACATCCCTCGTGCCAGTCAGCCGGTTCAGCACGCCCGGGGAGTGTACACCCACATGACAGATATAGTCAGTGTGACCAAAGGCTTTAGGTTTTGCAGGTAGATCACAATGATCTCCACAATTGCTATCCAGCCTTCTCTCTGTCCAACATTGCGCGCATTCTTAACAATGTCCTGGAAGCCATGGAGTGTGGGCTGATGTTGTCAACAATATAGAAAGCAACAGGTAGGGACTTCATTGCCATAACCTAGTATTGGAAAGCCCAAATGGCGTCAATGTAGATAATAATATCTTGTCATTTATGGTTACCCATAAGCATTAGAAACCAGATGCATATCCTGTCATGTTGTGTAGAACAACTCACACCGTATTAAAAAAAGAATACAGTAGATCATTTAGAATTTTTCATCTGTTTGAATGCAGAACATGCCAGCATGGTGACTCTTTGCTAAACATAAATTGGTGCTCGTTAAAGTCTCTTTTTCATAGAACGTCATATGTTCAATTCGGCATCCATTCAGTTGACTAGCTCAGAGGTGTAACTAATATTTGGTAGTTTGACAATTTATCTGAAATGGAAACACTTCAAAATAACTTGGCCTCCATGCACATAGAACATTCTGGAAGCATCATCATACCAATGCATTTTTGGGCCCTACTTTTTCAGCTTCTCTTCTTGTCATCTCCACTTGTCAGTGTCCAGCGTCCAATAGGCTGGGCTGTTGCTCAAACCGCTTCAAACCGCTTCAAACTGTACTGCTGCTGCATGGGTTTAAAACAAAACATGCCCTCTCAGGCAATCTCCCAAAGCCGTCCTGGAAACCCAACAAAGACAAACGTGGAGGTGGAGATTAACTTCAGGAAACATCCTTTCACTTCAGCCACATAGAGACTGGGGGCTCAGCTGCTAGTTTGCCTGAATTATTCAAGCTCCTAGGGAATGTCATCACCCACAACCTCAGGTGGAGGACCGCGTCGCGACCATCACCTGGAAAGAACGCGCGAGGATGTAACAGCTGTAGCAGCTGAGAAACCCCCCAAAATCTGAGTCGACATGGCGCATCGGTCTTCAAGTCCATCTTCACCTCCTCTATCGCTGTTAAGACTCTGCGGCTACGTCAGGGGTTAACGCAATTTTACGGTCCGCAGGAAAGGGTCATCTTCTGCCACCTGCCCTCCATCAAGGTCCCACATGACTTCTGGGCAAGGAAGCGTGCAGGAAAGATCATCACTGACCCTTCCTACTAAGTCACCCACTGTTCCAAAAAGGCAGGCGGGTGGCACAGGTCAATCATGAACAAAACAATCCCTCCACCTGATTGGTTTATTTCCCCACGCTGCGGTCCTCAGCCACCAGTCATGTGTCCCCATAGAGACCAATAAGGCCCACCTTCCAGCGTTCTCCACACTCTGTGCATCTGGACATATCCACTCATATTGTAAATGTGCACGGATAATGTCAATTCATGGCGATTATATGTGCCAAACATTGCACGTATGTTACATTTGTTCAGATTTAGTAAACGCCGTCTCTAATATCACGAGCGGAATCGCTACCTCATTATCTGTGATCTATTTAGCAATTTTTTACGGCGATTCTGATTGTTATCACAATGCTCGATAAACCAAGAAGCATTCCCCTGCAGATGTGACTCAGTAGTTTTATATGGAGAGTAGATTAGTTGGCAATGCTGCATTAAAACAAAACATGACATACAGTCAACACAAGAAGTATTGGCACCCTTTATGAAATTGGGCAAAAGTTAATTCCAAAAAAAACAAACTCGAACAATGAGTCACATTTTGGGCTCAAACATAGGTATATACTTCTCTTCCAACACAATGTCTCCATCATAGAACTTTTCATTGAGTAGTATGTTACTATTTTCAGCAAATCATAGGTTTCAAAAGTGTTGCCACCCTTAAAGAATATTTAAAACAATAAAACGCCTTGCGTTAAAGAAGGCCTTACTAAGACCAACCCATAAATTGCTTAGTGTTATTGGAACTACAACTGGACTGTTGTGGTCACATTGATTTGTTGCTTTTTGGCCATGCACACGCGTGTTTGTCAAAGACAAATGACTGCATCTGATGCCCAGCACTTGATACCCAGAGTGAAATGTGGTGTTTGATCTTCGGCTTTTGGACTGATTTTTGTTAAGATCAATGGGATAAACATTTACATTAAGGACCAGGATATCTTAACCCAAAACTTGGTTTCCTCTGCCAGGAGATTGGGGCTGGCTGTAGAGGTACTTTTCAACAAGACAATGACCCCAAACACATAAAAAAAACACACATGCTAAAAAAAAAAACACTGTTATACAATGGCCATCTTATTTTCCAGATGCAAATCCAGTAAAAAAAAAAAAAAAAACCTGTGGTCTGAGTTAAAGGAGACAGTCCACAAGCATAGACCTAAGACTCATCAAGATCATGGAACTTGGAATATGCTGCATGTAGTAGCGGTCCAAGATCCCTCCAAAAGTGTGTTACCTGTAACTTAGGTTTGCTAAGAGCTCTGTTTGCTGCAGGCCAGAAAAGCACTGAGCAGTATGTCCTAAGGCAGAGTGGAAGTTGAGGCTTGTGTGGAGAGAGATGGCTGAGGGGATTCTAGATTAGTAACAAGAGGTTTGATTTGATCCAAGTATTGTACGAATAGATTCAGCTTTGCTTCTGAACCTTGGTGCATCAGAGTGATGTTTATATCAAAATGTATCTTACATTTGGGGGTGAAAATCAATGTGCAATTGCCTCATTGTTTTGTTTTCTGACATTTTCAGTTCATTATTGGCCTTGAAGAGCTTAGAGAGCTGTATGCTAAGCATTTAGAACTGTCCGTACAGAAAAGGTATGCTTTGAATTCCATTTTGGCTTTTACGATGACATCCACTCATTCTCTTAGTGTCACAGCGTTTCTCTCTGCAATAAGAAAGGTGAAATTATTTCCTTGTTGTTGTGTGAGTGACAGAATGACGCTTGTTACATGACATTTCACCGTGGAAGGACTCACATGAGCTTCCATATATCCTGATATTTCTTGTCCAGTATCTGTAAATGAGAATGGAAGACTCTCTGTCCTTCACACTTCTTGATTTGCTTAGCCAAGGCGCTCACATATAATGCTAATCTCAATGACAACGCTGGAAATCTTGGCTCCGTTTCAGAGGGCTAGATTTGGGCTGGCCCTACGACATTCTCTCAGAGAACGTGGAAAGTTTGCCAGCTCAGTATGTTACAACCAGCTCCGGCACAGAGACCGAACAAGAGAGGAATCAAATGGTTTGAAGTGGTTGTTACAGTGGTGAAGTAATATTTGATATATATTTAATATACACACAGGTGATATGTATAAAACTTTGCACATTAATGAACAAAGTCGATTTAACTGTAATCGGACTCAGTAAAGATAAAAAAAAAGGAATTGCGGACATGCCAGCAAGCGTTGGTAATGAACGAGTTACAAGAATTAATGTGAGATTGGAATGATGAGGCGATTTACATCACATTATAAAATGAGCGATTACATTAAACAAGGCATAGGCTTAAATTACAAGACCGGCACTGACATTAACAAGGTATTATTGTAAGCATTATCAGAGAGAGGCCAAGAGAGACGGGGGGGGGAGTGGGGCGAGAGGAAAACCTGGCTGAGAGTCGGAGATCACTACACTGCGAGAACAAGGGACTTGAGGAGCGGCAATGCCTCACAAAATGCACCCAAAATACCCCAAAAGAAATGTGGAACGTTCCTTCACAAGATTTGAACCTATAATCAAAAGTTTCAAGAAACCTCTCAGATAATGAAAGCTGCCAATCCTATTAGGGGAGAACAAAGAGCTGAAGCCTGGCAGCGCGCTGTATAACCGCCTGCCATAAGATGAGGGACAAGGAGGGAAGATATGTTGCTGTTGCAGGCTTTTGTCCGCCAATAAACCAAATGGAAAGTTCCGTGAGAAAAGAGATGAGAGACAGAGAGAGAGAGAGAGAGAGAGAGAGAGAGAAAGGAAGAAGAGAACGAGAGCAAGAAAGATAGATGGAGAAATGGAGATTGGGAGGAGTGAGCGAGATCCGTGCCCCAAACCGAAGGAAGGAGAGTGTAGGTACTTCAGACTGGAACCCGCGAGGAGGAACAATGACATTACATTAAGATATAATCTTATGACCTCTTTGATTGTTTGGATTGAAATTCTCCAGTTTGGACCTGAAGAATACTGCAACTGTGATCTTCCAATCAGATAGCAGACCCACACTAAGATTCCCAGATGGGTGGGAATGGGGTTTGGTGAGAGTAGGCCTATATTCCTGACAAAGGAATATTTTAACACATTACACTAAAAACGAATAACTTTGAAACCTTTCATTGCAAGTAAAATAAAGAAAATGCAATTTCGTAGTTCTGGAAGAAAATATGGATTTAATAATTGGTGTTGCTAGAATGACATAAGGTAGACATGTCGTGTGACTGTCTAGCAGTCTCTGACATTGGCCTGGACCATTCCAAGGTACTTTTTAATGCTTTTCTAATAACTTGTACGTATTTTGGTGCATCAGATGATTGAAGTGTGGTTAAGGTAAGGATGTACTACCTTTTTCCAAGGAAATTTCATAATGCGTGATTGGTTTATTTGGGTTACCTTAATGAATGAAAGTGGTTGGAATTTAATCAGCGGTCCGTCACAATAAACAACAGATAGTTAGGGATTCTGTAAGAATTCTCGATGTGTAATTATATTGAGTGAAGTACGTTTTAAGCAAATTAGCCTTCCAGAGTAAGTTGAAACAAAGTGTTGAAATGGGGTTAATTGAATTCTAAGCCTTGTCACAGAAGATTATGAAGCCCATGAAACACTACTTTAATTATGTTATTACCATGTGGATTAAGGCATGCAGCACTTTTAACGAGTTGCCTATGCATTTTAATGTAGTTTAGACACATTGTTTTCGGTTCTGCATTTCCAATGATCCAAACATTGAGGGAATGAATTCTATTTCAAAAGCAAGATCATCCATGATGCTTTGAGATAATTACATGTTTTTGTAAATGGGCCCTCTTAATATCTCCGGATTAAATGGGCATAAGGTGTTAATGAGTTCTTAATGTGTTGACAAAGCCTTGGTTCGCTACTATGTAATAAACTACAACAGCCATCCCAATGGAGCCGTGTGGACAGTAAAGATTGTGGCTGTTGTAGACCCACACAGCATCTGGCTGTTCCTTCCTCTCCACTTTGTCAAAGAATAGTAGGTTTAGTAGGAAAGTTTGCTACTATCTTAGTTCTGATACTTTTTCCTCAGATTGAGTTGTAGGCTTGAAGCCCGGCTCAAATTCACTTCAGTGATTTGGACTGTTGCGATATGCTCATTAGATGGAAACGGAAGTCTTTCTCCTATGAGTAAGTCTCCTCCATCAAATGTATTTATAAAGCCCTTTTTACATCAGCAGTTGTCATAAAAAGGCTTTTACACGACACCCAGCCTGAAACCCTAAGGAGCGAGCAACAACCTTGTAGAAGCACAGTGGCTAGGAAAAACTACCTCTTTAGGAAGAAATCTAGAGGAACCAGACTTGGAGGGGTGACCAGTGCTCTTCTGGCTGTGCCGGCTGACATTAAAAGAGTAACATTTCTAATAGATGCATGTGGGCTGTGTCCATAGTCGAAAAACATCTTTCCAAGATGTGATATACTATTAAAATATTAAACTTGCCTTTACATTAACATATATTCCTAAAAGGGACTCCATTCTCCATTCAAATGTACAATGGTGGTTTGCCATTGCCTGTCTCCTCAACTTGTGATCTTCTGCTGCACTAAATATTTGCTACATATTTCAGTCTGTTATTGGTCTGACCCAACCCACCAGCTTCCAGGACCAATCAGAACGCTTCGAATGTTTTCCCAATCTAGAAGATATTCAGGAGTTATCCTTGCGGTGAAGGAACTAATGCCTGTGCATGTGGCAAAACATTTGACTGGAACAAGGGGTCTGGGTAGGCAGGAGTTTTGGGTTGCCAGGCAAGGCTATGTGGTCTCCTCCAGAGCCAGTATGTAAATTATGTGCGTCCCCTGAAGAGCGAGTTGGTGAGTGTGTGCGTGTGTGGGTGATAGGCAGACAGTCAGACCATTCCAACGGCGCTGTCTGTACCAGTCCAAAAAAATAAGGTGCTCGGTGTCAGCTGGAGCACCAAGTCCAATAATATTATGTATCACTCGGAACAAGATAGTGCATCATGCAACGTTTAATTGCCTTTAAGCTGTCTATTTGCGGGAGGAAATTAACATATGTTATTTGTCAGATTCCTGACTAGTCATTAAGGACAGGGTGAGTCATGACAATTATGCTAATGTCTATTGATGCCACTGGATGATAACCAAATAATCACTGATGATATGGCGAATGCACTCAAGCCGCCTCATTTGCATACTGCGCTCACTGCCGGCTTATTAAACACCAAATATAAGCGAACGCCGTAGGCGCACGTTTAGAAGTCGACGTGGGCCCACACAGCCGGGCCGGCGGTCCCGCGAAGCCCTGGCCCGTCGGGTCAAGTCACTACCTCTCTCCCTCTTCCCTAGGCGACGCCCGTTCAGAAGGGACCCCCTTAACGTCCTCTCTCTCGGTTGACACCGTCCCAGCGGTCACCGCGGCGACTCATCTCTCCACCGCGGCGCTCCACTAAACCGCCGCCGTGACCCGGATGCGCACTGACGCTATGGCAACGGGTCGGGCACAGGTGCATCGCGCCGGGCGACCGGCTGTTATTTCAGTCAGCAGCCGGAGTCCTGTCAGGCAGGGGAGGGTTCTAGTGCCCCCCCCCCCCCCCGGGCTAAGGGAGTCGCTTCCCCCTCCCTCCTTTGTCACTTAATGTGGACCCACATCGGATTCATTTCATCCCAACTTTCCCTTTTCTGCGGTTCTAATTAATACGGCGGTCTTGGGCGCCAGGTAATTAGGGTTGTTTTTCGCCGGCGACGCGCGGCAGATGGCGATTGAAAATAGAAGGACGAGTCGCTCGATCAGACAGCGTTTGTCCGTGGCCATTAATTATCTACAAGTATACGTTCGTGGTCCCCGAAGTTTGGCATTTTAAAGGGAAACTGGAATATAGTCCGTCTGTCGCTCGTGACTCTAAAGGGCGTAACGCTGAAACGGCAGTTGAAGCGGGGAGCGTGTGGCCACAGCCCCGTCACGATCACCTCCTGTCACTCGCCAGACGATAAGCCGTGTCTGGAGCTACTGAAACAATACTGGAACATTTCTGGATGCATCGCTACACACTAAATAAACCCATCCAGTGGCCTTATGGTAGCAGGTCCAAAACCACAGATGAAGCATAGTCTAAATAGGCTATACATGTCAGTCAATTCATCCATATTGACGAAGGGCAGGTACAGGGTAAAGGCAAAAAACCTAAAACATTGCACTCAAATTGTTCTATGATATGATCCAATAAGAGCAGTAAGACTGTGGGCAATGCAGTTGTTAGATCACATGACAATCATGGCACATCTTGCTACGCCATGGGCAGGATTAAAAACAGCCTCTGTTTATATATGAAATCTAATGGGAGTTGCAACTCTTTGCCACTGGCTATGGAAATTATCATCCTTGTGTGATATTTCGGGCGAATACAAACTTTAGCTACTTCCACCCGGCTTTGGCAAGACTTGTTGGAACTGGTATGAACGGTTTGTGTATGAGTAGAGAGCTCAAAGTGTGTGGACTTTGCCAGGTGACAAAGAGGGAACAGCACTGCTTATCAAAGCCTCTAAAAATAAAAGGTGTGGTGTTGGGGGGGGGGGGGGGTTCCAGCTTAGGACTCAGGAATCCAGGGACCTCAACTGCATCTGTCTCTCTTTGATGTAACTCCGTCATAGTTGGTAACAGTTGAATAATCCTACTTCTTGGCACATTTTAATCCTGTTTTTTCCCCCTACTCCACAGTCCTAATGGTGTCACTTCATTTTAATTATTTTGATAGAATTATACAGGCAAATGATTTAACTAGAATGCCGGTTTCACACTATTAGCGAGAAAAAATTAGTTCCTTCTGAGATGGAATTTTTCAGATGAATCATGTGCTTCCCTGAGAAGAAACTGTGCGTGATACTAAATTATGGGTAGCATTACACATGTTTCAACCCAGAGCCTTTAATTAACTAGTCTTGTGTAGTCTAATCTTATTATGAAGATTTCATTTTATTTTTTTTACCCTGACCTGCATATTTTTTAAATGTGAGAAATGTATGAGAAAGGTGTGAGACAAAAGCTAAATAAATTAAACACTAATGCCTTAAAAAGGAGTAAATGACACATTTTCATTGCGACCGTGATTTGACTAGATGCGTTAACTCTATTATTTTTGGACGTTCTACAGAGCCTTCGATGACAACATTGTTTACTCTCATGTTGGTGCAACTCCATAATTAATCGCAGACAATGGCCACTTCACAACAGCGAATCACATCTGTTTGTCCTGGTGGGAACCCAGGATTATCCAACCCCATTATCTCCAAGACTACCACTTACTTCCAACCACAGTCCAGATGGGTGCTTATCTCACTAGTTAATAACAAAAAAACATAACAGATAAACTCAGCTATCCTATCACGGCGAGTAGGGGGGTGGGGGGGGGTCAGGCGGGGGAACTGAAATTCCCAGGGACAGTTTCATTCCGCGCAAAGGGCAGGCAGAGAAAGACCTTCTACTGGAGCACCGCGGCGGAGCCGAAATGAAAGCCGGCCACCTCTCTTTTTCTCCGGGGCTAAACGGCAGCCCTTAATAAAAAATAAAAAAAAACAATCAGACCCCCAGCCTTAAAGTTTAATGCGCATTCCTCCCATATTTCCCCTTGTATCGGCAGAAGAAAAGGTTAGGGGGCTCTCGGCGAGAGGTCCCGCCACCAGGCCGACCGGCAGGCCGTTCGCTCCAGCACGAGCAGCCCGTTGCATATCAACAAAGCAATCTTCAGCTTGCCGGAACCCACTCCGCTGGCCATTTTGGGACTTTAATGAATTTGTCCTCTCAAGGTGTTTTTTATTTTTATTTTTATTTTTTAATTGACTCGCGCAAGTCATGTTGTGCTGGGCAAAAGTTGTGGATGTGGAAAACTAGTAGAATATACTTCTCCCAGGGAAATGGGAGTATGAAAATGAGGGAAAAGCCACTTGACGGCACTGGTGATGAGGTGACATGTTATTCGGTCCATGATGGTAGAGACCTACATAATGCAGACAACAAGCGTCGTCAAGCCTAGTTACTTTCAAACACATTTCCCTTTATTGGCATGGTGAGGCTGATGAGAATTGCACATGAAAATAAAATCCACAAGAAATTCATACAACAGGTAGAACCACAAAGGCATTGGTAAGAACTTGGCAGAAGGCAACATGGATAGGACACAAACAGGTAACAACCTAAAGTAATTTCCCTACCAACCCCCCCCCCTTCCCCCCAATACACACGTACCTGACTAAAAACACACACACTCCCCACTCGCACATATTTCTGTCCTTCCAAAAGGAAACATGATCACCCAACAAACGTTTAAGCAGTGGCAAATTTCTCAGTAGTTCACATTATTAAAAAGTATGCCACAGTTGAAATCTTGAGAACCGTGACGTGGTATAATAGTATATTGCTACTCTAGGCGATTTACAAAGCAGATATTTTTATTTTATTACAATGATTAAAGCCACATCTATCAAATGAGAAGCAACACCATTACCCAAGTGCTGTACAGAAAAGAAAACAACGATGTCAACAAAAAGGAAGAATGTGTAGATTCTTTTTTTCTTTTGCCCCCATTTATTTTGCCTCTTTGCGTCATCTAAACAGTCTCGCTTCACGGAACGTAGTCTGTGATCAGCGAAGCTTTCATGCAAAAGAATTCCACCTCTGGTGACGGAGGCTGTTTGTTCTCATTACTTGGCTCTCACTATAAACAGGATATTAATTGAACCAGAAATAGTCAAGGTTACCTTTAATGTCAGTGTGCTGTGGTACCTGGACTTTGTTGCAACAGAGCCCAATTGAAAACAGTCCAGCAACATGCGTTTCGGTGTAGTTTCTCTAGGCTTATAGGATGTCATTTAAGTACCAATCAGGCGGTTGCGTGATGGCCAAAGTAGTAGTATGTGCTGTATCGGCTGTCATGTGCTACGCAGACATTTTGGTGCCTCCATTGTTACATTGGGTTTTTTGTTATATTAGTTCTGCACAAACACAGACCTGGGATGTGTTCATTTCCCCCAAACAAAATTTTGTTAAAAGACTCTTTATTTTGTTTAATCATGTTGTTCAATGGAAATTGTCTTTGAAGCTACATTTGTTTGGTGGAAAGAATACACCCCTAAACTTGACTAAGACTAAACGGGCAAACACCAATGTTGAATAGAACATACTGTTCTTATGTGCAATAAAGATGTCAATGTGATCAGACACTGGAATGGAATCCCTGTATGTAGCCAACAATTGGGTAATGGGTTGGTTCCAAAACCACACAACAGTTTAAGCTAAAGTACAACTTTGAAAAATAATTTATTGCTTTTTATATACTTTTTCATTTATATTATTAGTAAGAATTGTTGTAATTATTGTGAATAATGTCAATATGATCATAATGTGTGTGTGTGTATATATATATATATATATATATATATATACATATCGTTTTTGTACATCAAATACAAGATTTTAAAAAAATTCTGGAAAGAAATTTGTAAACTTTTGTTTGGCATTCACATAATCAAGCGCGTGGGGCAACAACACAGATTTGTACAGTGTGATACAACAAAATACCTGCAAAATCATTTTATTGCTTTATGTTCTACTGTTTATAAAAGAAAATAATGTGGTAGACATTTTGTCATTGCTGCAAACCACTGTTGTTGAGAAAGAAATCACTTGTAGATTGAGCAGCATCGCTCTTGAGGGACCATTGTTGAGGAGATTATTATGAATCTTTTGATTTTTAAAAGGCATAGAAAGTAATATTCATTTAAAAAAATGGTACAGTTTACCAACCGATTGTAAGTTAAGTAAGGAAAATCAAATGAAAATATAAATAGCAAAACAGTTGTGAGGTACATCATGTGAGATGGACCATAAATATTTTTGATTAATATATTAAAATAAATAGATAAATATGCATGGTTATTTTGATTAAACATAGTATTTTCTCGCTGAGAGTAAAATTATCAAAACAAGAACCATATAAAGCGTTTAAATCAAAATTAATTGATACATACTGATTGTTTCAGAAATAATTAATAAAAAATGGGGTATTTTTTTACAGTCATGAAAAAACACGTTAAAAATGCATTTTACACTAGTTGTATAAGGAAAAACACTGATTGAGAAACTTTATAAACAGATAAAACTATACATGTTTTTTTCCCAACAAAATAAATCTTAATTTAATAATTAAAAAATTGTATTTGTTCACATGCTCCCTCAAAATGAGCCTCCAACATGTTTTCACAATCATGTCATGTCTTCTAAACTTCATGTAGATGTACAATATGTTTTACATCATTTTAATTACAACAGATTGACATTCTTAATTAAGAAAAATTCTTCATCAAAAGGCTGCATTTTACAGTGCATAGCTGTAACAAATAAATAACTTTGTCTGATATGTACACACAAAAATAATATTCCTTTTGATCATATCTGTAAATACAGGCTACATTTTTGTCCGAAAATGTGGACAGCAATGTTATCTTCAGTGCCCAAGACAAGTTCCCTATACTCTCGTTAACAATGTAACACCACATCCAAACACCATATTAAAAAAAAAGAGAGAAAATCAAGGACAAAAAGAGAAAATAAAAAAGACTAATCAAGCTGCACATGTTCACCAATCAAAGCATCGTTGGGTGTTTGTAGTGCTAGAAGAGAAAAGCTTGTGAATGTTTTTGTCTTTCACTGACCCGTTGTACAGCAGTACAGCACACGCGTGAACACAGGGTTCTG
This sequence comes from Novumbra hubbsi, assembly GCA_016801125.1. Classification (NCBI taxonomy): domain Eukaryota; kingdom Metazoa; phylum Chordata; class Actinopteri; order Esociformes; family Umbridae; genus Novumbra; species Novumbra hubbsi. The sequence goes on along the minus strand of JACXGK010001323.1, from coordinate 1,942 downwards.
AGGATTCACTGGCTTTCCCGTTACTGTCTATTCCCAGCTTCTTCAGCAGCTATGTTCATGTAAACTTGTTTTTTAATATACTTTTTTATATAGGTCTATATATTTATGTCTCTCTCTCTATATGTATATATAGATATATATATATATCGAGAGAGAGAGTGCGAGAGAAAGATATTCTTCTTTATATACTCTCTTACATAGTGTAAAACATCTGGTAGTCAAAGGACAGAACTTAGTGAGGTATCAAGACATCTCTCTGGACAGCCGGTGGCAGAGTACTTGTTACCTTCTCAGGCTACGCTGGGCCTCTCTCAGCAAGCTGTCAAAGTCCATGGAGTCATATTTGCTTTTAGTGGAGGCTGGATCAAAGTCGTCAGAATGGGAATCTGAAACAAGATTTACCTGGGTGTCAGTATCAGGCACACATTAGTGTTCTCTCTAAGTCTTGTCACCAATGGACAGAAAATACAGTTTTCTGCTTTGTGTGGTTTTGTACACTGATTGGCAGTTTTTCAGAAGCAAATGAAAAGTTCAGCTCTCGACTGTAACGGCCAATGGAGCATCATACAGGGAATAAGACTAATCGGTGTCCACAACTGTTCGTTAACGTTTGAAAAGTGCGGTCATCGTTATTTAGTAGTAATTGTAAATACATTACATTGATTCCATTCTCTAACATTTACATACTTGCATCACGTGAAAATGTGCGTACGTTGCTTTTTTTCTAAACGTCTAAAAGGTCTTCGTGCCCCCCCCCCCCACAATATTTCTCCATCTCCCCACCGATAACCTGTTTAGATATCATTTTATATCTGCATCATTCCTGTCCTCCCGTGACGCTGGGGCCACAAACATCTAAGAAACCGAGCGGGCCCCAGGGCGTCCATTTTGATTGGTCTGGGGCTAATAAATAAAGAGTGTCTTATCTCTCACGGTAGACGGCCTCACAAATGGCACCCCCCACACGCGCCGTGGCACACTGAGGAATGGGAGTGACCGTGGCGTGCCGGAGATGCCAGCTGTGATCTAATACTATGGCCGAGGGGTGGATCGTGTCACACGGTGCACCTTCAGGGATGAAAAATAGCCCGTGCGCACTACTTCCGACTAATGGACAGTGTCTCGCAGAAAACGGGGGGCGGGGGCCGGAGGAGAGGGAAAGATTGAGGGGAGGAACCGAGGATGCTGCCGTGTTGAAACCGAACGCTTCCTCACGTCTCCCTTTTTGTCGGTCCTCTGCACGGGCAGCTTGGAACGGGGAGAAGGACGGAGGAAACGGCGTTGTTTGCCGAGGACTGATTAGTGGGCTCGGGGCCCCGTGTCCTTTCCTCAAGGACCCGGGATTAACGTGCGTCGTCACCGTGGGTTTCACATACGACCCGGTCCACACGAACACCACAGGTTTCAGTTTCCAGCTTCGGAAAAATATTTGCAAACATCCAGGTTCCTTTTGAAGAAAACATTTTCCGGTTTCCCCCCACATCCTGACCTCCCGACCTCCCAGCGGGCCACTGCATGCAAACATACCTGACCTCACGCTTTTGTAAGGAAATGGATAGTCTACTGGAGAACAGGAGCCACTGTACAAGCCCCCTCTGAACATCCAACATCAAATGGAGCAAATGATCTTTGGCGACCACACAGAAGAGCATCAATCTTGACTCGGGCTATATTGCTATTCAAAGATGGCTCCCTCTGCTAATGATTCTGGAGCTACGGTGTACCTGAAGGTTGAGAGACTGGGGATCCCTTTTCCTCATCTCATTTTCAACATGGGCATCTATTTAGGTACAAGCCGGGTTTTTTTTTATCAGTTCCCTGCAATATTTATCAAATGGGTCATCCGGCACTATAGCTGCATCCGTCTGAACATTGAGTGCAGTCTTTCGCGCAGATACGGTTTCTTTCTTCTTTGCTCAGATTAATCGACTATCCACCCCCC
>JACXGK010001322.1:0-72528 GCA_016801125.1 Novumbra hubbsi | reverse complement strand
GGGGGGGGGGGGGGGGTAGGTTTTTGCGGGTGGGCTCCTCTCCGGTGGCTGGGTACCGGTCCGGGTGGTGGTGGGTGGCCTGGCCTGGATGGTGGCTCAGGACTGGTACCATGGGGAGAGGGATGGCGGGGGGGAGTAGAGGAAGGTAGGTAACAAACAAATGGTGAGTGTCTGTGGGGGACATGTGGGGGGACGGTGCGGTGTACTTCCCATTTGGTGAGGTATGCTGCTCCTCTCCGGGTCCTTGTGTAGGGGTATAGATGTAGTGTACCCCTGGAGCCCGGGCTTGGTGCTGGAACGTGCTCCCGGTGCGTGTGCCCGTGTGGTGATGGTGGCGGTGCTGATGTCCGGTGTCCGGGGTCCTGGGTTGGGGGTGATGAGGTTGCTGGACGGGGACGCTGTCTGGTCCTTGGGGATGGAGCCCTCGTTGTGGTAGGAGCCACATGGGGGGGGGCTGTCCTAGATGGCGACGTCTTTCCATTTCTTCACCCCCCCACGTGGCTCTGGCAGTATCTGGTTCCTGGTGGAAATCCAGAACCGCTTACAGGTGGGAGATCAACCACCTGGTGAACTGGTGCGAACAGAACAATCTGGAGCTCAATGCTCTGAAGACAGTGGAGGTGGTTGTGTATTTTGTGGATGGTTGTGGAAGAACACAGCACCACCTGCCCCCATCTTCAGTCATCATTGCGGAGTCCTTTTGCTTCCTGGGAATCATCATCACCCAGGACTTCAAGCGGGAGCAAAACACCAGCTCCATCCCCAAAAAAGCACAGCAGAGGATGTCCTTACTGTAGCCCTATATGCCACCAGGGCCCTGAGGTGCACAGAAACAATTGTGGCTGACCCCTCCCACCCTGAAAACTGGTCGATAAAGACCAATACCTCACACCACAAGAACAATTTCTACCCACCGGCAGCTGGCCTCATCAACAAGGCCAGAGGACCCCCACTGACCCCCTCTGCCCCCTAACTTAATGGGTTATGCACTTCTTTGCCATTTACTACTCAGACTTGTTTTTCATTACATTTGATTGTGTTTGTATAAATGTGTCCTAGTTTTGTCCGTTGGAGTCACTCATTGTTTGTACTCATTGTGCTTTTTGTACTACCACTGCTGTATTGTGCAGCGCTTTTCTTTATAAGTACATATATTGTGTTTCTTTTCAATAAAACTATGTATACATCCCATGATGTCTGCACTTACTTCCTTCACTACCCACCAACTTTGATCTTGGCAATAAAGCTGATTCTAATGGTTCTCTAACCTGGCTTTTGTCCTGCAGTGAGCCTACTTCTAATAATCTTCTTCCATGGAGCCCATTTTTGCTCAGAAAATTATGGATGGTGCGATCTGAAACTGACATACCTTCACTATCGAGTTCAGCTTGTATCTCTTTGGCAGTAATGTATTTGGCAGTTATCCTGCCGAGTGCCCTTATTAAAATGCATAGCTAAGTTTTGTTACCAGTGTAATTCATATTAAACCCAGCGGAAAACTGTTTTTTAACATTCTGGACAGACAATCCGCCACCACATTGGACTTCCCTGAACTGTAGCACACAGTGAAGTTGTATGGCTGGAGGGACAGATACCAGCCAGCAATACACATGCAGCAGCACCTCCTGCAGCAGCACGGCTCCCAGGCCCACTCCAGAAGCATCAATTTGCAGGATGAAAGGTATGTCTAAATCTGGACTTTCGAGAACTGAGAGATTGCTGATGGCACCCTTGAGATCTCCGAAAGCTCTTTCACACTTGTCTGTCTACCGTACCTTGTTTGGCACTGAGGCTTTGGTCAGGTCATTCAGCCCTATGGATCGGCCTGTAAACTTCTGGTACCAGCCTACCAAGACCAGAAAACCCCTTAGCTTACTCTTAGTGGTGGGAACAGGGAAAGTCTGTATGGCCTCTACCTTCCCCTGTTGTTCCCCAAATCCAATGATATAGCTCCACTTCCCTCTGGGCAACAACACACCTGTGTTAGTAAGGCTGGCCACTCTGATTGTCTGTAGGACCTGTTGACGGTGGCTAAACACAACCACATCTTCCATATATGCGGGAGGCTCAGAAGTGCCTTTTTCATGTCACCTTTCCAATGAGCTAATAGTTGGTTTTGAAAGTAAACCCAAAATTCCAGTACATTGTGCAGTTCTGAAAATGTGATCCTTGAATTCCTCTTTGCTTACCTCACCATCACCATTTCCTGGAGACAACAAATAAGCATATTCATAAGACACCCGCTTGTTTGTTTTTATTTTAAATATTCTTTAGGGGTGTCAATACTTTTGAATTGCACAATAAATCAACTCAATAAAATAATTAGCTATAAAAATTCAGTTCAGCTCCAGTTCAGAGATGTCTGGGGTTCCCCAAGAGAGGTTAGATCTCGGCATTAGAAATGTGTATCTAGTGTAAGACAATAAATGGCTTATTAATGGCATGTTTTTTGCAAAATCAAAAATGTATTACAATTCGATAAACTAAGGTAAAACATTGCAAGGTCTTATCATTGTTTACCACTGCAAGTGGTAAAAAAGTTTAGGTTACCAAAACTGAAAAAGAATGTATAATTCTGAGTCAGTAAAAAGTGCTTTTAGGGAACTGTCACGTCTCCACCTGGTGGCGGCCGCTCCCCTGTTCGTGTAGCCCCCCGCCGTTCGACGTCGCCGGCCTTCTAGGCACCACCGTCCCTGTTTGTCTTGTTTCCCATGTCCTGTGAACGCATCCCTCCCTGATTCCCGGCAGCTGTCCCTCGTTGCCTGAGTATTTAATCCCTCCTGTGTCTTGTCTCTGCGTTCGTTATTGTCTCATTGTTACGTGTCTGCGCTGATGTGCATGGAGTAAATATACTCACCTGCCTGCTTTCCTCAGAAAGAGTTTAACTGTGCTAACAGCCAGTATCATAGGTGGAATAAAAGCTATTGAACAAACCGCTTACCTGCATTTTGATCCAGTCCTTGAACTAAACGTAACAGGAACAAGTAATTTGCAGCAATTCTGCAGCAATGGTAGTAAATTAAGCATTGGACGTTGATATCAACAATTCCTAAAGGTGTCCCAAATTTTGTTTATTACTTATAAACCCAGTTTTGTACTGCAGGAAGTTTTATTTCGCTATCCTAATGGCAACCAAAAAGCAATCAACAAAAGAAGACAGAAAGACCATTATAATCCTTAATGTTTAGGTTTTTCCATTAGAGAAAGTTCAAAGAAATCCAGGTTGTCAGCACAATTACCTACACCATCAAAATGCACTTGGAGGAATCTCTGAAAAGAAGGGGTCTGGCAGACCCAAAGCTACAACAGAAAAGTCAACAGCTTGCGTGTGCGACTCAAAGTCAAAGTAAGTCTAAATTCCAACTCTGAGGCAAAGACTTCAAGCTGCAGGTTTTTCAGGATTCTTTGGTTGTCGTTCTGTCTCTCGCTCTTCAAATAAACCTACCATTAAAATGATAGACTGATCATTTTGTTGTCATTGGACAAACGTACAAAGTCAGCAGGGGATCAAATAATGTACAGTGGGGAGAACAAGTATTTGATACACTGCCAATTTTGCAGGTTTTTCTACTTACAAAGCATGTAGAGGTCTATAATGTTTATCATAGGTACACTTCAACTGTGAGAGACGGAATCTAAAACAAAAATCAAGAAAATCACATTGTATGATCTTTTTGTAATTAATTTGCATTTTATTGCATGACATATGTATTTGATACATCAGAATAGCAGAACTTAATATTTGGTCCAGAACCTTTGTTTTCAATTACAGAGATCATTCGTTTCCTGTAGTTCTTGACCAGGTTTGCACACACTGCAGCAGGGATTTTGGCCCACTCCTCCATACAGACCTTCTCCAGATCCTTCAGGTTTCAGGGCTGTCGCTGGGCAATATGGACTTTCAGCTCCCTCCAAAGATTTTCAATTGGGTTCAGGTCTGGGGACTGGCTAGGCCTCTCCAGGACCTTGAGATGCTTCTTACAGAGTCACTCCTTAGTTGCCCTGGCTGTGTGTTACGGGTCGTTGTCATACTGGAACACCCAGCCACGACCCATCTTCAATGCTCTTACTGAGGGAATGAGGTTGTTGGCCAAGATCTTGCGATACATAGCCCCATCCATCCTCCCCTCAATGCGGTGCAGTCGTCCTCTCCCCTTTGCAGAAAAGCATCCCCAAAGAATGATGTTTTCACCTCCATGCTTCATGGTTGGGATGGTGTTCTTGGGGTTGTACTCATCCTTCTTCTTCCTCCAAACACGGCGAGTGGAGTTGAGACCAAAAAGCTCTATTTTTGTCTCATCAGAACACATGACCTTCTCCCATTCCTCCTCTGGATCATCTAGATGTCAGGGTTCCACCCTGACCCAGCTCTGATTGTGGTCCTACCACCCCCTCTAGTGGCCGGTGGCTGCATTACTCACCTCTGTCATCAAGCACACAGCCAACTATGCACACCTGTCCCTCATCATTTGATCAGCACCCCTATGTAAGTCATTCGGTATCCTTACAGATTGAACTGGGCAGAATGGATCCAGCCGACATCACACCCATCCACCACGCCCTAACTCTCCAGGGGGCTGCCATCCACCGGCATGAGGAGATCCTACAGACCCTTTCAGTCTCCTTGTCCGATTTGGTGGCCACTCTGAGGAGCGACTGACACCACCAGCTGGAGAGGTCGGAACCCTCGGTAGAGGCAACCCCTGATGGCGCCTCTCACTCGCCCCCTACGGCGATGCCACAGTCCTATCGGGAACCCCACGTTGCTCCCCCCGAGCGTTTCACAAGAGAGCGGGGTCGAGTCCGGCCCTTTCTACTACAGTGCTCCCTACTGTTCAAGCAGCAACCACTGTCCTACCCCACTGACCAGGCCAGGATTGCGTGTGTAGTCGGCGCACTGTCAGGAAGAGCCCTGTCGTGGGCATCTGCCATTTGGCTAAGCGACAGTCCTCTCTGCTCCTCCTACACCGCCTTCACGGGGGAGCTCCCAAAGGTCTTTGACCAACATGAGGGAGGAAGGGACACGGGACGCAGGCTCCTTGGCTTGCGTCAGGGACTCCGCAGCGTCACGGATTATTCCATTGATTTCCGGATCCTCGCCGCTGAGAGCAGGTGGAACAACGCAGCGTTACAGCAACACCCTGGACCAGCTGGTCACCCTGGCCCAACGGGTCAATGCTTGCCTCCGAGAGCGACGCCGGGAGAGACCTACTTCTGCTTGTCATCCTCACCTCCCAGGACGAGGCATCCATCCTCTGTGAGGGACGACAAGCGCACCTGTCGCGTAAACACGGAGTCGGAGCCCATGCAACTGGGGCGTGCACGCCTCTCCAAGGCTGAAGGGGCGCGTCGCGTGGAGACGGCAACTTCATTGATAAGAGTTTGGCCAATAAGCCAATAAGCTCCCGGTCACCCCCAAGGTTCGAGGATTGAGTGGTCGTAAGATTGCTTCCATCGACCAGCAAACAGCCCCTCTCCTCTTGGTTGTTGTGGAGAATCACCGGGAGAGGTTGTCTTTTTGCCTTATTGACAGCCCCATGTTCCCGCTCATACTGGGCCGACCTTGGTTGAAACTCCATAATCCCCAGACTGATTGGAAGTCAGGCGCCATCAACTCCTGGGGAACATGTATATATCCGTGAGTCATTATCATCTGGGATTATCCGCCCTTCCTCTTCTTTGGTTGGAGTGGGTTTCTTTTTTGTTGGAAAGAAGGATGGAACGCTGCGTTCATGTATTGATTACCGTGCTCTCAATGCCATCGTTACACGCAATAAGTATCCATTGCCCCTTCTCAGTTCCACCTTCACGCCCCTCCAGGGGGCGTTCATGTTCACCAAATTCGATCTGCGCAACGCCTATCACCTGGTGCGTGTCAAAGAGGGCGATGAACGGAAGACGGCATTCAAAACTCCTCTGGGACACTTCAAATATCTCGTGGTGTCGTTTGGCCTCTCCAACGCGCCCACTGTGTTCCAGGCAGTGGTGCATGACAAGCTTCGGGACATGCTCAATCTTGATTTTTTTCACGCTCCCTTCAAGAGCACGCCCTACACGTCCGTCAAGTCCTTGAGCGTCTCCTCCACAATAGTCTTTTCGTCAGCCCGCTCTGTCCCGCAGCCTGGCTCCGCCGCTTCAGTGGTTGATTGACGACCACCCGGCCTACACCGTCCGTCGGCTCCTGGACGTGCGACGCAGAGGTCGTGGCTATCAATAACTGGTCGACTGGGAGGGCTATGGGCCTGAGGAGCGCAGCTGGCTGCCCAGTTCACGTATCCTGGATCGCTCCCTCATCGGGGACTTCCGCCGTGCCCATCCTGGTAGGGTTGGGCAGCTGCCAGATGGCGTCCGTTGAGGGGGGGGTTCTGTCCGGGTTCCACCCTGACCCAGCTTTTTTCTTATATTTCACCGCACCTGAACAATTGCCCTACTCGTTTTATCCGAGCTCACATACACCAGCTCATCGCTTCCAAACAAAGTCTCTCTCATCGTGCGTTTGGATCCCAACCATCTCTCCGTTCATTCGGTATCCTTACACCAGATGGTCATTGGCAAACTTCAGACGGGCCTGGACATGCGCTGGCTTGAGCAGGGGGACCTTACGTGCACGGCAGGATTTTAATCCATGACGGCGTAGTGTGTTACTAATGGTTTTCTTTGAGACTGTGGTCCCAGCTCTCTTCAGGTCATTGACCAGGCCCTGGCGTGTAGTTCTGGGCTGATCCCTCACCTTCCTCAAGATCATTGATGCCCCACGAGGTGAGATCTTGCATGGAGCCCCAGACTGAGGGTGATTGACCGTCATCTTGAACTTCTTCCATTTTCTAATAATTGCGCCAACAGTTGTTGCCTTCTCACCAAGCTGCTTGCCTATTGTCCTATAGCCCATCCCAGCCTTCTGCAATGTTATCCCTGATGTCCTTACACAGCTCTCTGGTCTTGACCATTGTGGAGAGGTTTGAGTCTGTTTGATTGAGTGTGTGGACAGGAGTTCAAACAGGTGCAGTTAATACAGGTAATAAGTGGAGAACAGGAGGACTTCTTAAAGACAAACAAACAGGTCTGTGAGAGCCGGAATTCTTACTGGTTGGTAGGTGATCAAATACTTATGTCATGCAATAAAATGCAAATTAATTACTTAAAAATCATACTATGTGATTTTCGGGATTTTTGTTTTAGATTCCGTCTCTCACAGTTGAAGTGTACCTATAATAAAACTTGCAGACCTCTACATGCTTTGTAAGTAGGAAAACCTCAAAATCGGCATTGTATCAAATACTTGTTCTCCCCACTGTATTCCTCCACTGTATGGGCTTTTGTGGAATTATTTACACTGAAACTAGACTAACAAAATGCTTGAGATTAATAAAGGCCATTTTTCTGCAAGATGCACGCTTACACAAATAACCTTTCCAACTCTCCCTGCTTAACAGGAAACACATATATAAGAGGAAACGAAAGGAGACAGATGCGTCCTGTGGACGCTGAAGTTGAGACTCGAGTTGACCTTCAATGTTGAGACACCGGACAGACACACACACATACGTAAAGCATTGACATAGAGCATTAGAACACCCTAGAAACAGAGCCAAATAAGGATACAGAATAAGAACTATTGAATCTGATTGGAAGAATGCTTGCTACGCCTTGTCACCTGTACTCTTTTTATACTGATGTGAGACTACCCCAGTTCAGATCTTTTCTGCATGTTGTGTGGAACTGATCTCCGGATAATTATCTGCTGAATAAAGAATATTGCAAACAAACAGACATGTGTCGACTTGATCTTCTCCAAACGGACTCGGGGGGAAACAATTGGTTTCAACACTATGCAGCACTACTACTGGACTACTAAAGACTGGAAGAAGGACAGATGATTCAAAATTCATACCTGCTTTTCCTCATAAGCAATTCCCTACAGTCGCCACTAAATCTTCACACAGGATTTGTGTATGCCGTTGAGTAGGCAAAAGGATGGTTCCTCAGTGTGAGACACCAAAGGTCATGTGATGAAGTAGCGTGATGGTCTGGAGTTCTATAGCTGGATCTAGAATTTTTGTGGTTTTTATGCACATGAATTTGCAGCACCGTGCCATACACTCTGGTGTACATCTAGTTGGCCAGGGGTCATCCTATAGCATGAAAATAACCCAAAACATATCTGTGTCTGAAGTACATTAGAAGAAAAGGACAGGTCTTTAAATCGTGGAATGGCCAGCACAGTCTTCAGACTTAAACACCATCGAGCTGGTTTAGAATAAACCGGGCAGAAGGGTGCAAAACTACCTAAAAGTCCACCACATTTGAAAGAACTTTTGCAACAGTGTTGGGAAGAACTTTCCAGACAATAGTTGATTCCCTTTCTAGAAAGAACAACACAAATGTTCAGTCTGCACAAGGTGGTAACTTTGATCAGTAAAAAATTTAGATTACATTCGTACTTTTGTTGAAGGTTTCGTTGCAAGTTTAAAAAACGTCGACCCAGTCTGTGGTCCATAGTGCTCTGGAGCAGGTTTCCATTAAGGATGTCTCTGTACATTGCTGCAATCATCGTTCCCTCAATCCTGACTAGTCTCCTTGTTTCTGCCGCTAAAAAACATCCCAACAGCATGATGCTGCAACCACCATGCTTCACTGTAGATATGGAATTGTCCAGGTGAAGAGCGGTGCTTTGTTTCTTCCAGACATGACCCTGGGCATTCAGGCCAAAAAGATACATTTTTGTTTCATCAGACCAGAAAATGTTGTTTCTCACGGTCATTCAGGTCATTCCGGTTCCTTTTGGCAAACTTCAGATGCGCTGTCATGTGCCTTTTACTGAGGAGTGGCTTCTGTCTGGCCACTCCTCCATACAGGCCTTATGGGTGGAGTGCTGCAGATATGGTTGTCCTTCCGGAAGGTTCTCCTTTCTCTACAGAGCAATGCCGAAGCTTTGTCTGAGTGACCATCAGGTTCTTGGTCACCTCTCTGACTAAGGCCCTTCACCCCCGTTTGCTCAGTTTGGCCGGGCGGCCAACTAGAGGAGGAATCCTGGTTGTTCCAAACTTCTCCCATTTACAGATGATGGAGGCCACTGTGCTCATTGAGACTTTCAATGCTGCAGACATTTTTCTGTACCCTTCCCCAGATCTGTGCCTTAATACAATCCTGTCTTGGAGGTCTACAGACAATTCCTTGGACTTCATGGCTTGATTTGAGCTCTGATAAGCACAATCAACTGTGTGACTTTATATAGACAGGTGTGTGCCTTTCTAATTCTTATTGAATTTACCATAGGTGGACTCCAATCAAGTTGTAGAATCATCTCACAAATTTTTTAGTATCATGGCAAACGCTGCGAATACTTATGTACATGTGATTTCTTATGTTTAATAGATTTGCGAACATTTCCCCACAAAAGAATTCACGTTATCATTTTGGGGTATTGTATGTAGAATTTTGTGGAAAAAAAGTATTTAATTCATTTTGAAATAAGAAAACATTAACATAAAAAAATGTGAAGCACTGTAAATACTTTCCGGATGCACTTGTGTATTCTACCTGGTTTATGCACGTATCCAGTAGTGGTCTATTGTAGGAGTGTAACTGTATGTTTATAGTGTCTGGCCAGGTACACGAACAGTTAAAGTGTGTCATTGAAACTGGGTTGAAATGCGTCAATACAACCAAATCAAGGCTGATCCATGGGTACTAAATATGGTTTACAAACATACAAACACTTAAATCACACATCTTGTTGAAGGAAATACACTAATGATCAAAATCTTTACATTGTGTAATTTGTTAAGAACAAATTTATTTAACAACGGTCAAAACAAACCCCCCAAACAAATTAGTCCGAGTGTAAGGGCCCATCTCCTGGTATTTCCTCTATGCTCTTTAGTCTGTACTAGGAAACTCCTTGTAACGGCATATATGGATAAGCCATCCTGGAGGAGCTGAACTATGCCGCCTGAATGGGCTGTGCAAACTGAATGGGCTGCAGGTACCTGGCAAAATGCTAAATTTGAGAAGAATCAGTTGAATCAGGATAAGGGGAGAGCAATTGTATGGGAGCAAGTGAGGCAGCACAGAATAATAATTCCAGCTCACATGGGATTTAGGGGAATGAGAAGGTGGTCATGTTGGCTTAGCAAGCCAGTAGAAAGGAATATATAGAGGTCATGGTTCCTATGAGTAAAGGAGAGGCTAAACAATAATAATATGAATAATAATCCATTCAACTTTTATACTTATATATACAATGATTTGGTCTAAGATGCTGAAGATGTGGTCTGCATTACGGGACAAAAAGGAAGGCACTTGTACAACATTCAGGGACAGGTTTTGATGGGTAGGGTTGTAGGAGGAAAGAATAGGGAGGAAATATTTTTTACACAGTTAAGAGTGGGCGTAATAAGTACAGGTGCATCTCCAAAAATTGTGGAAAAGTATTTTTTTCCCGTAATTCAAATTAATATATTTCACACATACATATATTTGAGATTCATTAAACATAATGTAAAGCATTTGAATACTTTTTTGTTTCAATCTTCATGATTATGGCTTCTCATGGAAAGTATAAATGGTAAGCCGCAGAAGGTCATTGCTGGAAGGGCTGGCTGTACGCAGCATGTTGTATCAAAGCAAATTCATGGAAAGTTGCCTGGAAGGAACAAGTGTGTTAGGAAAGGTGCACAAGCAACAGGGATGACCGCAGCCTTGAGAGGATTGTTAAACAAGGCCAATTCAAGAGCTTAGGGGAGCTTCACAAGGAGTGGACTGAAGCTGGAGTCAGTGCATCAAGAGCCACCACGCACAGACGTGTCAAGGAAATGGTTGCATTCCTAGCGTCAAGCCACTCCTGAACAAGATACATCATCAGAAGTATCTTGGTAATGCACAATAAAAGCTGGTTGCCAAATGCCATAAAACATTGAAGAAGAAGATGATGATGGTGATGAAGAATAAGAGAAAAAGGTATGCACAGATATGCTTGATGCATGCACATCCTCATTGCTGGGGAGAGATGGCGGCAACATCAGCGGACTGTGAAAAAGAAAATAATAATGGTCAGAATGTGGAAAATTAAAAATCCAATGAAGACACTTTCTTGGTTGCGGTTGAGCAAGACTGCTCCGTGAATAGATCAGAGGTAGGCAGGTGGGCAGAAATGGATTGTTATAAAGGGAGGGGTGAAGAAAATTAAGGAGGAATGAGTGGACAGATGCAAAAACAGCAAGGGAGTCTGGTGAAAGAGCATAAAAGGTCAGAAAAATCTAAGTAAATGCAAAACACTAATAGATGTGATGTTTGACTGGTAGGGAATGGGGAGCAAGTTTCTCAGCACTGAAAAGAATAGACATGTCCTTGTTTAGATCTGTGTTGGATTATGGAAGTGTAGCATATGGATCAGCAGCCTGATCAGATATGTTTAATCTGAGGATAAGCCAGTCAGTAGTCTATCCGGTGGTGGCTCCACGGATACTGGTGTGGCCTGTTATTGACTGGTATTTCTTGGAGGTAAAAGGGAAAAAAAAGATTACATTGATTTGGTGCTTTCAAATATCATGTAATAAAAGAGTATAGTGACTTTACACAGATTTATAAGGATGGGGCTAAGAAACCTGAGAAAGAGTGACAGGATATGGGGTGGCAATACCAGCAAAATTAACAAAAGAACATCTAATTACTTAGATGTTTACACAGTGGAGATGTTGGCAGTGTTAGTTGCCTTGGGTTGAAAAAAAGTGTGGAAAACAATTACCAAGATAAGGTGCTGGAATGCTTAGATTCTTAGTAGCCAGTTCAAGGTCTTTCCAATCAAACATCCATTAAGACATACTATTTGAAGTCCTTCAGTCACTCACAAGATTAGCATGGTAGGTTAAGTAAACTTTCTGTGGGTATCTGTGCATGTAGGGGGGAGGGGGAATGAACAGGTGGATGAGTTGGCAAAGAGAGCTTTACAGGACGGAAATATAAAAATATAAGTAAAGCAGAGGTCAAATGTATAATCTGGGATAAAACAAACCAAATGTGGCAAGAAAGGTGGGACAGATAAGAGAAAGGGAGACACTTATATTATGGTTGAGGCTGTGGCAGTGCGCTCTAAACAAAACCCTGAAAATTGTAGGGAAACACCAGGCAGGCTTGTGTTAGGGATGACAGGAAAAGGAGTCAGTATAGCATGTAGTTATATGATGTCGGGGGTATAGGGCACAGAGAGACCTGTGAGGAATAATCTGAGGGAATTAGGCGTGCAGGAACTCACATTAATAAAAGGACTACTGAGCATTTGTGAGAGAGCACAGGTTAGGGTACTATTATATTTCACAAGGGATAGGGGGCCAGGGTAGCTGACATATTTTGGGATTTTTAAAGTAGGACTGGGTTGTGAAATGTCTGTGAGTGAGAAAGCTTTTTTTTGTAAGGGATGTAGATTGTTAGCCTATTGTCTGATTCACACTCCGGAGCACAATGTGGCGGTAATGCACCAATACGCTGGATGCCAACCGCCATACTCGCCAACTCGAAGCAGAAGAAGAAGACCTCATTGCTGTGCGGAAGTGACCAAATCAAAGGGGATGTGTTTCTGCACGGATCTAATTGGCTGTGAACAGGAATAACCATGGCGTTCAACTTTGGCGGCGCTGCTACAAACCCTGCAAGTAAGGAGATTTTTCTGTAAAAAAATCTGGAATTTTTAACAAAACTGTTTTTCTTACTAACAGTAGCTGGTGTTGCATTAGACGAATGGATGTGGTTTAGTTATGTATGGTACTACGAATAAAACACCAGTAAACAAGTAGCAGTCTTCACTGCGCCGCTAACTTGTTAGGTCACTAGGTAGCCAGGTGATGATATGTAAAGTGAACTAGTTAGCAACAGATTTCTTCCCAAAAATATTTCCACTATCACGTCAGATGTTTGGTCCTCTAAATTGAGATTGCACTGTAGAACGTTATGTTATTTGTACGCCTCCAGAAACATTCAGGTAGCTTGTAGGGTTAGCTAGTTAATAGGCTAGCTTTGTCAGTAAAGCGAACAGCCGTACGGCGGTACAGTAGTTGAATAGTAATTTGTTTTAACTAACAGTCACTCATATTTATATTTTTTCGCAATATGCGAAAAGTGGATACCACCAATATAATATACCACGTAATAACATGAAGTTAGACACTTATTACGGATATCATCTTTTTTACATATTAATTTACAGAATGCAAATAAACGTTTTCATTCTTCAAGCGCTTAATCCATTCATATCATGCCACTGTCTGACTACATATTTTGTTGTTGGTCAAGGCACTTCCGGATTTTCATTTGGTTCCTTTGCTGCCAAAACAACAGCCCCTTCAGCTTTTGGCTTTGCCACGACCACCACCACTGCCTCATCAGGATTTGGTAGTAAGTTCATATCTCATTTTTGCCTTCCCAAATTCAATATTTTAATCAAGAAGAATACGTTGGCAGCCAATAAGTTAGTTTGCTTGATTATGCATAGGGGCATTTTAAACTCCTGAGAAATGTTTGACGCCCCTTGCTTTTACTTCTGTTCTTTTTCTGATTGTTTTGGTCTTTGTGTTGCGAAGACCATTTCCCCCATTGTAAAGAGTAATGCTTTCAGTTTGTCTTCCTGGCTACTATAGGTCTTGCAACCCCTGGTTTTGGTACATCCACAACGGCATCCGTCCCTGCTGGTTTTGGTGGCTTCGGCACCACCACCACAGGTAAGATTGGGACAGTCAATGTCCAGTACATCTTGGTTTGACAGTGCAGGCGCCCAGGTTACTAATCCTTGACCTTGCCGTGTAGCAGGGTCCAAGATCAAGCACCAAAATACCCTGGATACAGTGACTAGAGCAAAGTGGACCATGTTTCCCATTGGGATCTAACTAGCTTGCTAATGTGATGTAGAAAATGTCATTTCATAAATTCTGTTCTGATATTGAATATGTATGCTAGTCTCCCCTGTGGGAGGGGACCATTCTCGATCCACTTTTCAAAATGTCTTTGCTAGGGATGGGACCAATGTTAGTAATGTCGCAATTATGACATTATGCATGATTTCAATTAGAAATTCTTTAATCAGGATAATCATAAATCAAGATAATCCTTGCATAAGTGTCTTGGAAAAAACTGCCAGTCGCTGCCAGTTACACATTGTTTTATTTTACATGGAGGGTACTTACAATGGAGGAAAAAAATATTTGATCCCCTGCTGATTTTGTATGTTTGCCCACTGACAAAGAAATGATCAGTCTATAATTGTAATGGGAGGTTTATTTGAACCGTGAGAGACAGAATAACAACAAACAAATCCAGAAAAACACATTTCAAATAAGTTATACATTTATTTGCATTTTACTCAGTAAAATAAATATTTGATCCCCTATCCATTAGCAGGTTTTCTGGATCCCAGGTGTCTTATACAGGTACCAAAGCTGAGATCAGGGGCTTTTTTTTTTATAGGGAGTGCTCCTAATCTCAGTTTGTTAACTGCATAAAAGACACAGAAGCAATCAATCAGATTCCAAACTCTCCACCATGGCCAAGACCAAAGAGCTGTACAAGGATGTCAGGGACAAGATTGTAGACCTACACAAGGCTGGAGTGGGCTACAAGACCATCACCAAGCTGCTTGGTGAGAGGTTTACAACAATTGTTCGCACATAAAACAAAATAACTGTCAACCTTCCTCGGTCTGGGGCTCCATACAAGATCTCACCTTGTGGAGTTTCAATGATCATGAGAACGGTGAGGAATCAGCCCAGAACTACACGGGAGGATCTTGTCATTGATCTAAAGGCAGCTGGGACCACAGTCACCAAGAAAACAATTGGTAACACACTACGCCATGAAGGATTGAAATCCTGCAGCGCACTCAGCGCAACCCTGCTCAGGAAAGCACATGTACAGGCCCGTCTGAAGTTTGCCAATGAACATCTGAATGATTCAGAGGAGAACTGGGTAAAAGTGTTGTGGTCAGATGAGACCAAAAATCGAGCTCTTTGGCATGAACTCAACTCGCTGTGTTTGAAGGAGGAATGCTGCTGATCCCCCCAAGAACACCATCCCCATCGTGGAAACATGGAGGTGGAAACATCATGCTTTGAGGGTGTTTTTCTGTTAACACTAGAAGCGCCAAGCCATTGTTACCCCCTAAAGCACCGTCGGGGCAAAAATTGCCTATGAGTCTACAGACGGGGACTTATTTACTGACACGTAATGGTCGCTAGATGGTGCTACTTGTACGGATCCAAAGTCAAGGCCAAAACTTTTGGGTGTCTGTTTTATCTTGTGTCAAAGTGTTTTGAAGACGCCGGTCTGGCTTGGTTTTATACCCGGTTTCTACTATGTGATGTCAAGGAGATTGTCTGGCGCATTCACCTTACTGTCCATCTATGGCCAATGTCTGCTTTATGTTTTCAATTTCACAGTAAATCGACTTGCTCACAAAACCCAAATATCATTAAATAAAACAAGTGACATTTAAAAGAACAAACTAAGAACATCAAATATGTTCCACCAATTGAAAAACAAACTTAAAATACAGGGAACAAAAGTGGCAGAGAAAATAACGCATAATATAACCTATTGAATGTTTTATACTTCATAGCCTAACCTATTTCAATCATCTCTCTGCTACACAATAGGCTGGACAAGGAGGAGCTATTAAAATTAAGTTTGAAACATTCATGTAAAATCACCATTCATGAAAATGTGCAATCTATTGGTTGTGTGTTATTAGTGGATCTTCTAATAGGTTAGTCTTGGCCATTGCATTGTGCTCAGGGTTTCTTTGTGCTAGTAAAGAATGCACCCATTCCCCACCTAGGCCACATCGCAAATCAATAGATTTGGTCTCAAGTCAAATCGCTAACATGTTCTGCAGAGCTCATAAGTTTGGTTCCCTGAACATTGAAAGCTGACTTTACATCTCCTTTTCGCAGACTCATAACAATATTGTCGGCTAACCGCTGACCAGCCGGCCTACTTTAATCTTTCAATAAATAGCGTTGTGCGTTCAACATGTATTTTGTTGGCAACTACTCAGAATTGAATGCCAAATGTGTCCGGTTTATTGACCATGTATTGTGTAAAGCGACACTGCGAGGGAACAGTTGTTCATCTAATACAGTTATGTTCTAATTTTTTTCACAAACGTATTGAATACCTCCGATATCATCGCAAATTTATCAGTCACATGGCTGGCAGTCCTTGTGGTCTTGTCATCAAGTTTCATGCTTTTACCGCCAGTAACACCTCTTAAATAAATAAGACCCATGCTTTTAGTTCGGCATCTATCAATTTTAACTTTTCTGCATTATTTTGCTCCACTCCCTCTTCCGAATGTTTGTCCAGATGTTTGTGTCAATCAACACTTCAGACAACTCAGTGGACTTTTAATATTTTAATGTTTTATATTATTACGCAATCGCACATAGGTGGAGCTATATGCTTTATTTCGTCAGGAGATAATTCTTAACCTCTTCCATGTATATTTTCAATTAGGAAAATACAGAACATTCCGAAATGGTCAAATTATTAACTTTGCCGGTGGCTGTGTTTAGAGTGTACCGATTGTAAACCCAGGATTCATGGTTCAACTCCTCCAGGCTGCTGCAGCTTAAAATTTGCTTTTACGCTTCCGCATTTTGCGTATACGTGCGGTACACATGTCTGTCAATTTTCCAACTGTCCCCAATTTTTGGAGTAACCCAAATTGCTGCTTGCAGCTATGTGTATTATTATTACTAATAATATGACTTTGAGAGTCAAATAAAATAAACAGTTGTTTTTTACATGCATATAACTACTAGACTACTTCAATATGTATGGCACTAAATCATAACACCAATGAGAGATGATGTTCCGGACCTTTGCTTGAAGTAATTTGGTGTAGCTGGACCTTTATACATTTTAATTGAATACCCCTGATCTATATATTTATACACTATAAATAAAATAAAAATCTAAATAACAGAAGGATCAAATTCGGGAGCCCTTGCGACATCTGCTGATAGAAAATGGAATTTGATCTATAGCGAAGATATAATTTTTATTTTTAAAAACAATTATAATATGTGCCCACTCTGGCGCTTCTAGTGTTAAGGGGACATGAAAACCGCATCAAAAGGACGATGGATGGGGCCATGTACCATCAAATCTTGGGTAAGAACCTCCTTCCCTCAGCCAGGGCATTGAAAATGGGTAGTGGATAGGTGTTCTAGAATGACAATGACCCAAAACTCACTGACAAGACCACAAAGGAGTGGCTCAAGAAGAAGAACACTAAGGTCCTGGAGTGGCCTAGCCAGTCTCCAGACCTTAATTCCATAGAAAATCTGCGGAGGGATATGAAGGATCTGCAACGAGGGGTGGGAGAAAATCCCTCCTGAGATGTGTGCAAACCTGGTGGCCAACTACTTGAAACATCTGACCTCTGTAATTGCCAATAAGGGTTTTGCCACTGAGTATTGAATCATGTTTTGCAGAGGGGTGAAAAACTTCACTGAATAAAATGCAATTAATTTTTATATTTGAAATGTGTTTTTCTGGATTTCTTCTGTCATTCTTCATCTCACTGTTCAAATAGTCCTTCCATTAAAGTTATAGAGTTATTTCTTTGTCAGTGGGCAAACGTACAAAATCAGCAGGGGATCGAGTACTTTTCTCCACTGTATCTCACATTGTACTATGCCACTAAACATCCTCTGCAAGGTCTATGAAGCTAAATGGTTATGCTAGCAGGCAACCAAATAAATGTAGATATTTGCATGTTGTTTTAATGCAAGAAAACCCCTTTAATTTATTGTAAAATGCACAAGAACCAAAGTTATGTATTGGAGAATTGTTATTTGGCTGGCAGCCTCTTTGTCTCTTAGGAGTCTCCATGCAAGTCTCACTAATCATGATTAAATCATAAATTGGGATCTTTTAGACCAGGATATTCGTCGCAGGAAATTCCCATATCGTCCCACTCCTAGTCTTGCCTGATTTTTGTCTCACCTCGCACAGGAATTGTTTTGTCTTGAAGAATTTTGCAAACCAAATTACTATTTCTAAACAGACTCAGGCAACTGACTCACAGGACAATAGCTCCAGGTAATCAACTAAACCGGCGAATTACATTTCATATGTATTTCAAGGTTCTGGACATTTGGTCCATGCTGTCTTCATAGCATCACACAGTCTCTGCACATTCTTAAGTCTCATTCATACCAAAAAGCAGCTTGAATCTGTCTGCCTATCCCCGCTACCTGGATGTTTTGTGTCTATTGTACCATTCTCTGTAAACTCTAGAGACTAGTAAGTGAAAATCCCAGGAGCTGTTTCTGAGATGTTGGAACCACCTCGTCTAGCGACAACAATCATACCACGGTCAAAGTTGCTTAGACACTTCTTCCCCTTTCAGATATTTGGTGGAACAACAACTTTGGCATTTCTACATACTTTGTGTATTGAATTGCAGACACATGATTTGCTGTTTTGACTATTTGGGGTTATGAGCTGGTGTACCTTTTTATAAAGTTAGTTTTACTTATCAGTCTCGTAAAACTCTGGACAACGGGGGTCCTGCTGTAGTGGGGCCTGGCTTTTTGAATGTGTAAACAATGCAAGGAAGAGGTAGCATTTACAGTTAGCATTTACTCATATGCGCTGTGGTTAAAAATCACGATTAGTCCTTCATGTTGATCATGTATGACTTTCCTGTTTAATATTTAGTCTACCAATAACTTTGTCATATACCGTTGCATATTCCCATGTTTTCCTAAAGAAAGCATATTAGAAGCAGTGTTTCTCATCCCTGCTCCTGGGCGCCCCCCTGCCCTGCATGCTTTAGATCTCTCCCTGCCCTAACATACCTGATGTAACTCAGGGAGTCCATAATGAGCTGATCATTTGAATCAGGTGTGACAGAGCAGGGAGAGATCTAAAACATGCAGGGCAGGAGGGCGCCCAGGAGCAGGGATGAGAAACACTGCGTCCAATATGCTTTCTTTAGGAAAGAAAGAAACATTGTCCTAGAGTAGTAAAAATGAACAATATTAATCAACTGCCAGAATGAATACTAATAAAATGTGTGTTTGAAGCTTTATCCCACTGTGGGATTGCCACTTAATACTAACTGTTCTCTGAACCTCTCTCTCCCCTTGCTGCCTGCTTGCTGGCTGCAGGATTTGGGGGGCTGGGATCCGGAAGCACCACAGCTGGTGGGTTTAGTTCTGGAGGGGTTGGATTAAATGCAGCAGCGCCCAATGCGACTGTGGTCAGATTTTAATGTTGGGGGCTTTGGTGCAGCTACCACCGCAACTGTGTTCAATTTTGGTTTTACCCTGGCTAGCACAGGTTGATGCCCTTTTTATTTATTCATTACATTTATCAATCAGTTTATTTGGTGTGTGTATCTACAGCAGAAGATACCCCTTTTTAAGAGTTTGTTTTGTTTTTTATCGTTAAACTGTTATACCCTGAGAACTGATTTGGGAAAGGCTGTGCCAGATAGTTTGGTTGAATATACTGTTTGTCTTCTCACCTTCGGAATCTTTTAGACGTTTAGTTTGCCCAGAATTGTGTATTGTTTGTCGGGAGTAATTGTCTTCAGTTAAAAAATATATTATAGAGGCTCTCCTTAACTCAGTGACCGCTGCCCCCTCCCCTAAGCACCTAATCCAATGCTTTCACCCCTTTCTGGTTGTGTATGTTGCCCAGGTGCTTTTGGGGGGTTTGGGACGACCACTACGTCAGCAGCTGCGCCTGGCTCCACTTTCAACTTTGCAGCTCCTACAAGCACAACAGGTCAGGTCAGAGCACTTTGGTGCTCAGCTGATGCCTGGCGGTGGGCAAAGGCTGAAAACTGCCCTCTTTGCTTGCCCCCCTGGTGTTCTGCTTGGCAACCACTAGATGGTTCCCTTTACCATAACGTTTTATCTCAGCATAGCCTCTTCTAATGCACGCGTTCTTATTGTTTATTTTAGCCTTCTATTTAATATTTTTGGTTTTTAATAGATTATTACCAAGTCTCTCCCAGAAATATGCATCAAATCATAATATTATCCTTTGCAATGGTTTTGATATTGTTTTATTTGCTTCCAGGGGGACTGTTTGGTAACACCCAGAACAAAGGCTTTGGGTTCACGTCTGGGCTTGGAACTGGCACCACTGCAACGACTGGGTTTGGAACAGGTCTAGGGACAACTCTTGGCGGAGGATTTGGGGGTTTTAATATCCAACCACAGCAACAGCAAGGTGAGAATTGATCACAAATGAGTTTCAAAAGTCCTTCCTCAATTCCTTTGGTCCACTTTTGGCTTTAACCCAATAAGAGAACATTCAAGGATTTGAGACATCTCAAAATGTATAGACTGTTGACACTGACCCTTTGTCGTATGCCTAATTCAAATAAACAAGTGGTTTTTCTAGGCAACACTTTCTTTTCTTTTCCCCAAGGGCACATAGAAGGACTTTGCTGAGTTTTGTTTGACTTGTGCTATGCAGGAGGACTGTTTGGGCAGCAGCTCCCGGCCCAGTCTAATCAGCTCGTCCACACAGCTAATGCCCTGTCTGCCCCCACCCTGCTGGGGGATGAGAGGGATGGTATCCTAGCCAAGTGGAACCAGCTCCAGGCCTTCTGGGGAACGGGCAAAGGCTACTTCAACAACCAACTCCCCCCTGTGGACTTCACACAGGAGAACCCTTTCTGCAGGTTTAAGGTAATGAACACCTTGTGGTGTTTGAATGTAGCTCTTATCCTGAAAATTAGGTTTCACATTGACCGGGTTCTGTTTACTCTTCCTTTGTACTACAGACCAAGTTCTTTAGAGCTCAGTTGATTATGTTGGCTTGCTACAGTGGACTAGCAAAGCTCTAAGAAATGTTTTTTTATTCAATTATGTTTGTGTTTTTTGCAGGCGGTGGGCTATAGCTGTATTCCAGGGAGTAAGGATGAGGATGGGCTGGTGGTCCTGGCCCTCAATAAGAAGGAGGCTGATGTTCGTAACCAGCAGCAGCAGCTGGTCGAGTCTCTTCACAAGGTGCTGGGAGGGAACCAGACACTGACTGTCAACATAGAGGGAGTAAAGGCCCTGCCCGATGACCAGTGAGTTGCAGTAGCCATGTTTCCATCGTGACCTGTGCCACATGTTTTTGTTTTGGTATATAGAATTGCAATAAGTCTTCTCACATTGCATATTCCTTTTGTCCAGGGTTTCTTCTATGTTGAAACTAGCATACCCAAATTGTATTAGGTCTTACCATAACGCATGTTGTAGATGCTCTATATAATTGTCTGTGTAATATATCTGTCTGTTTTTAGGACTGAGGTGGTGGTCTACATTGTAGAGCGTTCTCCCAATGGCACGTCTAAGAGGATTCCAGCCACAACACTTTTCAGCTATGTGGAGCAGGCCAACATCAAGGCTCAGCTTGCACAGTTAGGGGTGTTCATGTCTGTTACACGCATTGAACTTTCTCCGGCTCAACTCAAGCAGCTGCTGGGTAACCCACCCGCAGGTATGTGTCTCAACAGTTATGTTCTAACGCAACTTCACCTCTACTGGAACAAAACAGAACTACCCCACAGTTTGGTTCCTGATGTAGTTCAATGTTATACATTGTTTCAGGTGTGGATCCTATCATTTGGGAACAGGCGAAAGTAGATAACCCTGACGCTGACAAGTAAGTAGTTCAATGTGAATCAGTTGTTAGTTCACATGATCCTCCATCTGCATTGTATTTCCAGCAGAAATGTCCCACCTTCTAAACAAATAATACATTATTTTTTTCTACAAGAGTAACAACCAATTTCCTTCTCAAACAACCTGCTGCTCACATGAACCTAATTTTATAGTGATTGTAATTGGTGGTACTGTACAATTTATTTTAATAATTTTTTTTCTGTCAACCGACTATAGTCTTGGTGATGGAAATGTGCACTGTTGTTGGTTGTGTGCAATCATTCATTCTTATTGTTTTATTACCATGCAGGTTTATCCCTGTCCCGATGGTTGGCTTCAAAGAGCTTCTCCGCAGACTGAAGATCCAAGACCAGATGACCAAACAGCATCAGAGCAGAGTTGATGTGAGTTGTGCTGCTTTCATATATTTTCTGAATCTATTACGTGTGTACTTCCTGCCTTATTGAAAAAGAAAGCCGAGGATGAGTTGAAGGACCTTACACTTTTGACCCCAATAGAATTCTAGAATGCTGCTCCAGATTACTGAGTATTCAAAAGATTTGTCATTTTCTTACATTTAATACAAATCGATTGCTACTACACAATTCCTCTTATAAACGTCTAGATGGTAAGCTAGCTTCCAAGCAAGCAGTTTGGTTCGTTTCTACAGCGGGGCAAAAAAGTATTTAGTCAGCCACCAATTGTGCAAGTTCTCCCACTGAAAAAGATGAGGCCTGTAATTTTCATCATATGTACACTTCAACTATGACAGAAAAATTGAGGGAAAAAAATCCAGAAGATCACATGGTAGGATTTTTTATGAATTTATTTGCAAATTGTGATGGAAAATAAGTATTTGGTCACCTACAAACAAGCAAGATTTCTGGCTCTCACAGACCTGTAACTTCTCCTTTAAGAGGCTCCTCTGTCCTCCACTCGTTACCTGTATTAATGGCACCTGTTTGAACTTATCAGCATAAAAGACACCTGTCCACAACCTCAAACAGTCACGCTCCAAACTCCACTATGGCCAAGACCAAAGAGCTGTCAAAGGACACCAGAAACAAAATTGTAGACCTGCACCAGGCTGGGAAAACTGAATCTGCAATAGGTAAGCAGCTTCATGTGAAGAAATCAACTGTGGGAGCAATTATTAGGAAAAGGAAGACATACAAGACCACTGATAATCTCCCTCGATCCGGGGCTCCACGCAAGATCTCACCCGTTGGGGTCAAAATGATCACAAGAACGGTGAGCAAAAATTCCAGAACCACACGGGAGGACCTAGTGAATGACCTGCAGAGAGCTGGGACCAAAGTAACAAAGCCTACCATCAGTAACACACTACGCCGCCAGGGACTCAAATCCTGCAGTGCCAGACGTGTCCCCCTGCTGAAGCCAGTACATGTCCAGGCCCTTCTGAAGTTCGCTAGAGAGCATTTGGATGATCCAGAAGAAGATTGGGTGAATGTTATATGGTCAGATGAAACCCAAATAGAACTTTTTGGTAAAAACTCAACTCGTCGTGTTTGGAGGATAAAGAATGCTGAGTTGCATCCAAAGAACACCATACCTACTGTGAAGCATGGGGGTGGAATCATTATGCTTTGGGGCTGTTTTTCTGCAAAGGGCCCAGGACGACTGATCCATGTAAAGGAGAGAATAAATGGGGCCATGTATCATGAGATTTTGAGTGAAAACCTCCTTCCATCAGCTAGGGCATTGAAGATGAAACGTGGCTGGGTCTATCAGCATGACAATGATCTCAAACACACCGCTCGGGCAACGAAGGAGTGGCTTCGTAAGAAGCATTTCAGGGTCCTGTAGTGGCCTAGCCAGTCTCCAGATCTCAACCCCATAGAAAATCTTTGGAGGGAGTTGAAAGTCAATGTTGCTCAGCAACAGCCCCAAAACATCACTGCTCTAGGGGAGATCTGCATGGAGGAATGGGCCAAAATACCAGCAACAGTGTGTGACAACCTTGTGAAGACTTACAGAAAACGTTTGACCTCTGTCATTGCCAACAAAGGGTATACACAAAGTATTGAGAAACTTTTGTTATTGACCAAATACTTATTTTCCACCATCATTTGCAATTAAATTCATTAAAAATCCTACAATGTGATTTTCTGGATTTTCTTTTTCTCATTTTGTCTATCATAGTTGAAGTGTACATATTATGAAAATTACAGGCCTCATCTTTTTCAGTGGGAGAACTTGCGCAATTGGTGGCTGACTAAATACTTTTTTGCCCCACTGTATGTAGCCTAACTGACATATTTAGAAACAAGAACCAATATCTTAAGTTTGCATGAAACAAAACTGCCTCTTTTTGCAAGGCCGCAATCATTTGCGTTCTACACATTTAATGGAATCATAACAACGTAATCATAAGGCACAAATCTCAACACATTATTCTTTGTATAGATTATAAGTGAAAGTGTGTGGCACATATTTCTGGAGATTCAGGACATCATGATCAAGTGACGACATTGTCAGCGAAGCATAACGTTACTGTCTCCGATCTTGGCTAGCTAGTGCAAGTGATAGATCGTCTCTTCAAAAGTGAAACACATTTGCGGTCAGACAAACTTTTTATAGTCTGATAAAAGAACTGGAACTAGTTGTCTAGATGGCTATGGCAGTTTCCATTTGTGAATGAAATCCGGAGAAATGCAAATAACATCAACTTATTAGCCAACCATACTGCTAAATACTAAGACTGAGGAAACAACCATTTGAGCTCCACACGAGCTGATGAGCTTGTCTATCAAGAGATCGTGACAGGTATGTTATTGCCATCTAAAAGATATTACCAACATTTCACAGCATCAAATATGGGCAACTCCACACACATACACCATTTATTTTGTTACACACCTCAACATCATTATTGCTTTCGAAAGAGCAAGACGTTTCCCACTGCACCATCAAGCAACACAGAAACAGCCTCTTCTAACGTGAAAAGTTGAGACTGCTTTGGTGCTAGCATATTGGATTAAGAAATTATGAAAAAAAAAAAAAAATTAAACGACAACGTATATCTTTTTTTCTGGTGTATTATTAACCCTTAAAGGCCCAAGGCCTTCTTGGGATTAAAAATCCACCTGTCACTATCTTGTCCTTTTTGATTTTGTGATATTTTGCACAAAAAGGTTAATAAACAATCAATCTCAGAGTTCCACAACAATCAAGGAAGGCTGATTGTGGTTGCCTGATCCTGCCTCCGCACCTTTCTTAAGGGCCTTATTCCACACTTATGTTAATTTTGTTTCTGTTTTGAGTCTACAGATCATCTCCAATGATATAAGTGAGCTGCAGAAGAACCAGGCAACAACAGTAGCTAAGATTGCTCAATACAAGAGGAAGCTAATGGATCTCTCTCACAGAGTACTACAGGCAAGTGTTCTAAAAATTAGATGTTGTCAGTTGTTGCCGCGGGCTGTTTTTTTTGCTATAGTAGCAAGAAAAGTCTGTTGTGATGCTGTTTCTTTCAAACATAAATGTAGTTTAGGATTTGCCATTACCCCTTGTTCACACTCAAGGGGTGGATTTGCTTGCCGTTCTGCTGGTTACAATGTGGGAAGCTGAAATGGTCTTGCTACTGTGGTTTTGACAAATCAGTTACTTACTTTAAATATGCAACCCCATATAATGCAGCTGCCATTTGAGCTCCTGTAAGGAATCTTTTTCTCAAACTAGATACTAATGTATTTGTCCTCTGGCTCAGTTGTGCACTGTAGCCTCCCACTTTTTCTATTCTGGTTTGAGCCAGTTTGCGCTGTTTTGTAACAGGAGTCATGCACAGGGTTTTGCAAGATATTTAGTTAGACTTTCTGGACATTTTGATCCTGTAAATGAACCTGCGCTTGCTAATGCTTCAGATACTCAACTAGTCTAAAGAAGGACAGTTTTATTGGTTCTTTAATCAGCGCATCGGTTTTCAGCTGTGCCAACATAACTTCCTAAAGGGTTTTCTGATCACATAGCCTTTTAGACCTATAAACTTGGATTAGCAAACACAACGTGCCATTGGAGAACAGGACTGCTGTTTACTGATAATGGGCCTCTGTACACCCCGGTAGATAAAAATCTGCTGTTTCCAGCTACAATAGTCATTTACAACATAACAAACATAAACAATGCCTGTATTTTTTATCAAATTGATGTTGTTTTAATGGATGGACAAAATGTGCCTGTCTTTCCAAAATGAGGACATTTCTAAGTGACTAAAATCTATGTTTTCATATAATAGATCTTGAGGGTGAAGTTATATTTCCTTGTGCACTAGTAAAATAAGCTGTTCATCTGAAGTGTTTGGGTAGGGTAAAGTGGGTAGACTATTCAGTGTTGTAGTACCTCCTACTAGCTTTGCTTCTCGTTTCCTGCTATGCACTTATTGGCTTTCGTTGTCGGCGAAGAAACAAAATGCAGCACCTCTTTCCCATACGCCACAAACAGCGCTGCCATCCTGATCAACAAAGGCATGCTGCTTATTGGGGTCAGGTTAAGGGATGAATGACTAAAATTGTGATCCAAAGTAAGTTTAATACCAATGTTTGTGGGATTTCAAATGTATATTGACTGCATATCATACAGTAAGTAAACAATCGTCTTGATATATGCACCTATCGAACTCTGTACATGTTTTTTAGGTGTTGATCAAGCAGGAAATTCAAAGGAAGAGTGGCTATGCCATTCAGGTGGATGAGGAGCACCTCAGAGTCCAGCTGGACACCATCCAGTCTGAACTCAACGCACCCACGCAGTTCAAGGTTTGTTGGTGTATATATATGCGCCGCATGACCCTAATAATCTCTTTCATTGGGTTGAATTCATTGTGGTGGGGACCATATACAGTGGGGAGAAGAAGTATTTGATACATTAATGATTTTGCAGGTTTTCCTACTTACAAAGCATGTAGAGGTCTGTAATTTTTATCATACATACACTTCAACTGTGAGAGACGGAATCTAAAACATAAATCTAGAAAATCACATTGTATGATTTTTTTGAGTATTTAATTTGCATTTTATTGCATGACATAAGTATTTGATACATCAGAAAAGCAAAACGTAATATTTGGTACAGAAACCTTTGTTTGCAATTATAGAGATCATATGTTTCCTGTAGTTCTTGACCAGGTTTGCACACACTGCAGCAGGGATTTTGGCCCACTCTTAATTGCATTTGATATGCTTGTTCCTCTACTTAGGGGCGTCTGAATGAACTGATGTCTCAGATTCGCATGCAGAACCACTTTGGGGCAGCGCGCTCTGAGGAACGATACAGTGTGGATGGTGACCTACTAAGGGAGATTAGACAGGTGAGACCATGTTCAAGTTAGATTTCTAATGTTGAAACAATTGCATGTTCTGTGAAGCGTTTCTGTATACATAATGTACTAGTGTGTTTAGAAGTTGGTTGTGATGGTCAAAGGAGTTTGAATAAACAATTTTGTCTAGGCAGTTTGTGTAATAACCATTTGAATGGCAAAACATTTTACACTTCTGTATTTTATTTTATAAAGACATACATTTTCCAACACATACCTGTTGGCCAATCGCATATGGAGTACTAAACCAACCCATTTGTAAACATCTGAGAGGATTTGAGAGGCTTATGTAATCTGGTTAAAGCCCCCTTGATACTGTATCTTTAGATAGTCTAAGTCAGCATCTCTCAAACCTCTGTCTACGGACCAGCCTTGGTCTGTGGTCCACTGGCATTACATGCTTACCCACCGGAATATCTGATATTTAGCCATTGGCACATATTGCTTTCCGTTTCCCTTGTGAATTTGATTGTAGCTTTTGAATGGTTTGAGCTATTAACTTGACACATGCAGTGCATCCGGAATGTATTCACAGCGCTTCACATTTTCCACATTTCGTTATGTTACAGCCTTATTAAAAATGTATTCAATTAATTTCTTCCCCCAAAACTCTACACACAATTCCCCATAATGACAAAGTGAAAAAAGTTTGTTTCATACTTTTTATTAAAGTTTCCGGATGAACGGTAGATTCTCTGGCTACAATAAAAGATCACGGAGTTGGTTAGTGTTATAGAAAACTTGAGTTGGGTAGTCCTGCCTTTTCATACAAAGCACCTTGTGTGTAATTGTGTCCAATTGGAATTTTGTTTGGATGCCCTGCTGTCCTCGTGTTGGTTAAAAACATATTTGTTTTTTATATTGTGAAATGTTTTTGTTTTAATTGATTCAGATGGCTATTGTCTGTCAATATGTAAATTGTATGTTCTTTGTACAATATATGGACAAAGGTATTGGGACACCTACACATTGCACCTACCGGAGCTTGTATGATATGCCATTTTAAATCCATAGTCATTATTATCGAATTGATAATTCGATACTGCTCCAGAGTCCAGTGGTGCTGTTTTTTTACCCCACTCCATCCGACGCTTGGCATTGTGCTTGATGATGTATGGCGTGCATCCGGATGTTTGGAACTCGGCAGTTATTGAGTCAGCAGAGCTTTTATGCACTATGCACCTCACCACTTGGTGACCCTGCTCTGTAACTTTGTGGGCTGAGTTGCTGTGCTTCCTAAACGCTTCCACTTTGCAATAATACCACTCACAGTTGATCATGGAACATCTAGGAGGGAAGACATTTCACAAGCTGACTTGTTGCAACAGTGGCATCCTTTTACAGTACCACATTCTAATTCATTGAGCTTTTTAGAATGACCCATTCTTTTACAAATGTTAGGCAGACTGCATGGCAAGGTGCTTGATTTTAAATACCTGAGGCATTGGGATTGAATGGAATAACCTGAATTCAATTATTTTCAGTACAATACTTTTGTCCATATAGAGTAGTTCTCAATGTGTCTCCCTGGTTAAATAAAAGAAAAATAAATGAAACTATTTACTTTTTGACTATGATGACTTCTTAAAATTAAGATTTTAGAGAATCTAGGGCATCCCTAGATGTCACCTGTCACATTTTCATGATCATAAAATGTTGATGAATTTGTGTTAATACAGACCCAATAAATAACTCCAAGTGTCTTGATTATAAAACATAAGGTCTGACCCACCCATGGAGGTTTTTTTCTAGCCACTTTATTATGTATTAAGATTTAATTTTTGCTTGCTTTTTGGGATTTTTTTTAGTATTTGCATAACTGTATATGTGAAGTTGGTCAGCATTGCTGAATCTGTTCTCTTCCCCACAGCACCTAAAGCAGCAGCAGGAGGGTCTGAGTCAGCTGATCAGTGTAATCAAGGATGACGTGGAAGACATAAAACTGGTTGAACATGGCCTTTTGGACAGAATAAGTTGACCTCTGTGTGTCCCAGGCCCCACAACACTCTGAATTGCTCTCTTCAATGAAAACATTGCTATTTGTTGGCAAGACATTTATCTATGTCTTTTGTGATTTGTCAGTCTTATGAGTGGTTTCACCGATGATGATTAACCCATGTCCTGTACTTAAAAGCAAGCTCAATGGAGAATTACCATGAAAGCTTTTTGGTTGAGGTCTGCGTCTTGGAAATGCATATAACCTGTATCCATCCAAACTGGAACCTGTCCACCTTGGAAAAACTTCCAGGTACCAGGTGACAGTCTGGTTGGAAGGGGCAGTTACATTTCACAAGAATGTTAGGTGATATACATAAGTGCTATATTCAGCACATTGTAAATAAATATGTGCTTTTTCATTTCTTTAGAATTATTTTATATGATGAATTACACATTTTACACAAGCCCAACATGGTTTAATAAAAAATAAAATTAATTAATCAGTAATCCAATTATTAGTAACCCGTCTTTCCTATATTTGCCGCTGACTGGGCACGAACCTGAGTCCTCTATTATGAACTACTAGACCATTTGCTTGATGTCATACAATCCAGTTGTTTCCAGTGAGAACAATTTGACTCTGTGGCACCATTAGCAATTCTTTTAACTGTGGGTTGAGTTCATTCAGTACAATTTCAGACTGTTAGACAAGCATATGTATTTCCTCACCATTCCTACAGCAAGTCCATATCCTCTGTTCTTCCCTGTGGTTTTCTTGTTACACTGGTTACAGGATGACTAAGCAATAACTTAAGTTTTATATACAAAAGCAATATTCCTATTTATCCAAGTTAGTCATGTCATCGACATTAAAATGTGTAGTTTTCTGTTTTGAGACTGGACTTGACCCGGAAGTGTGTTTGTTCCATGGGTTTATTGCTAGAGTTCATGTAACACCTGCGCAGAGGACATTCCTGTCGAAGTGGTGTCAATGAATGTCATCTTGCTGCAGCAGGTCTCCTCCCACAAGACGGAAGGCTTCCATGAACTCGTTGATGTCAATGCTGCCATCTTTGTTGAAGTCAATCGAGACTACTAGGTCGCTGATGGCTTTGTCACTGATATCTGTCTGCAGATGGGAGCTCAGCAACTTCCATGTCTGATGGAACTCTTCAAGTGAGATCAGACCTGAGAATAAATGTTATTTAATAGCGCTTTGTCTTTTTATCTTGTAAAGGAAGTTTTGTTTTTGTCTGAATTGTCCGTCTGGGGTTCAATGAAGGTCAGTTGAGTTCTTTGTTTCGAATGGAACAACTTATTCAGCTCATTACTAATGAGCTCTGTGTGATCTGACACAGAAAAGCCTGAGAAGCTTGAGAAAGGTCATGTGTGTATTGTGCGACAGGCTAGGTATCTGGGCCAAGTTGATTACTTACCAGAGTTGTCAGTGTCTATGATCCTAAAGATGGTCTCTAGGTTGGAGTGGTGCTTATACATGGTCTCAAGCAGATTGAAATTTGAGAGCTGGAAGATAAAAATAGCCACCATTTTGTTAGTTGCGTTTTGCAGTTTTTTTTGCAGTGATGTGTTGACGTCTGTGTGTCAATGTCACCTCTGTTTTGTGCTCAATGATGGACAGTTCTCTGAACCAGAGCTGGTAGTCAAACATTCCATCCACTGTTTCTCCTACCAGCTGAGACCGTAGCATCCTCCATGGTAGACCCAACCTCAACACAGCTTCCATGGCACTGGCCCAGTTGCCCAGAGAAATCTGTCCTGAGAGTGAGAACAGCAGACAGCCATTAAAGAGAAACCATGCGATAATGCACTAACACAAGATTTGATGTTTACATACTGTCCATTGGGAACCAGTGAATGGTATTTCATAAAGCATTTTGTACATAAAGAAATAATTTTAAATTATTGAATCCCAGTAGCTGGAACGTAAAACGTAAGGATAGAATCTTAAGCACTGAAGAAGAAACGATTACTGCTAGTTGTGATATGAGCTAAATGAGTGTTCGGTACCTTTATGCTCCGGGTCGTACATCTGAAAGGCACTCACAAGTTCAGACTTGTTTGCAAACAATTGCTCCCTCAAAGCCCTGAGAGCTGAACGCTCAGTCTGTCCAACACTGCAAATACAATCTTCATATCAACCAGATCACATGCAGTCATAGCACACCTTGCATTGTCCACACTCCCCAAATCACAAACAAATCATATGCCATGGCAATTCATTGCAGAGTTTTGATGTTTGAGGTATTCACTGTCAGGCTGTACTGTATACACTACTGTAAGTAGCTCTAGAAAAGTGTCTGCTATATTACTCACACTGACATTCAAACTAAAATTCATCAGTTTTTGTTCTCAGAAATGGAGGCTATTCCCTGCAAGAAATTGCCAAGAAACCGAAGATCTCATACAATGCTTTGCACTACTCCATTCACAGAACGGCACACAACCGAGTTAGAAGACAAGTACTTCAGTGTCTAGTTTGAGAAACAGATGCCTCACTGGTTCTTAAAATGGCAACTTTATTAAATAGTACCCACAAAACACCAGTCTCAATGTCAACAGTGAAGAGGCATCCGGGATGTGTTGTTCTTTTGAAACTATGAAATTGACAAGGAAGTTACCCCATCTTTTAAATGGTAGTGTAACACTGACACAATGGACACAGGGAACCCAATTCTGATAATTTGACCAATTCTTTGTGGATAATATATATTTATTTTTACATCAAGATATGCCTGCGTGTATCAACAGGAAATGTAACCAACATGGATAAGTGTCCAAGAGTAATGTAAGCATATCTTTTTTCTAAGGCTTGTGTGACCCCGCTTACCTTTGTCTCAATGTAAGCTCCCTGGTAGACCTGTTAGCCTGATACTGAAAGAAGTGTGGTACCAGGTCAGGGCCCATCCTGATGTATGCTCCTCTGTTGCTGCCCACCTCATAGTAGTTAGATGCAGAAAATATGGTCAGAACCTACAGAAACAGTATATATTTTTAGATTTGTTCAAATAGTTGAATTGGGCCCAGTCTT
Source organism: Novumbra hubbsi (assembly GCA_016801125.1). Classification (NCBI taxonomy): domain Eukaryota; kingdom Metazoa; phylum Chordata; class Actinopteri; order Esociformes; family Umbridae; genus Novumbra; species Novumbra hubbsi. The sequence continues at coordinate 40,544 of JACXGK010001322.1, read as the reverse complement.
TTTCTGTAGACTTCCTCACCTTGCGATTGTGGCAGAACTCATAGCCCTCCTGCTTGCACTCATGAGAGCGTATCAGCAGTGTGAGGTTGTGACGTCGCAGGACCTCTTCTGTGACATTGGGACCCCAGTAACAGCCTCCGCCTCGCACTTCATTGGGGATGCAGCCATCCTGGGGCATGGGGTCGCTCCACAGCATGTCCACAATCTGCAAACCAGACAGGCAACACCAGAGTTGTGATTAATAAATACTACCATTAGGGGGATGTCTTTTCGCTGCCATTTCCTGGTGCTGTCAACTGTTAGAACTAGCTTTCAACTATGTTTCAATCATCAATCAGATTACAACATGAATGTTTTGTATTTTAATTATGTGTTGTCTATAAGTGTTCTGTATTTTGCGATTTGTTGTATGTTTTATGTGAATCCCAAGAATACAATAGCTCCTAGATCCTAATAAACAAATATCTTAGCTTTTCTTAAAATAAATGTAAATTCTTTTTTCCAGTAGCTGCAGATTTCTTAATACATTCACTCCAACAGTAAATTATTTTATATTAGTCTAGTAATAATATTGTATGTTTTATTTCTACATTGGGATTAAAACATTTTTTAAGAGAGACCATTTCCAACCAAGATAGCAGGGAGGGAATAGATAAATGGTGTCTGGTCTCATGGTTACATGTTTCCACTCGTCTTCATTTGAATCCAAAAGCCCGCCTCCAGAGTCAGGGTCAGAGTCCGGATCAGAGTTCATTTGGGAATTATGCAGGTCTCCGTAGGTCTGGCTGAGTTCGGCCTGCCTGCGTCTCTTCTTCAGCTCCTCCTCAACAGAATAGGTCACTCTAGTGGTCTGGACCTGCAGGGAACGTCGTGGTGCCTCATGCCTGGTCATGATGCAGTCGATGTGGGTCAGGGAGCGAACCCGGCGCCTGCTGCTGTCCACACACTTATAGGTTGGGTCATTATCTTCTAAATCAGATCCTATCAAACCTGACCTCATCTGTTTATTGCTCTTTGGAGGCCGGAGAGCTGAAACATACTATGAACATAAATATTTTCAGAATTATTTCAACAATGAGCATTGCTATACACAATATCATCCAATAGCCCTGTTTTTAACTGGTTGTCTTGTCCAGGATCTAATGAAGCCCAAATTTTTTATCCGATCTAAAGGATTGATAGACACTGTTGATTTGGTTGTCTGATTTGATTGTGAAGCATAAACCCCAAAGGTCAGGGCGAATTTAGGACAAAGGGCATATACCTACAATACCTTAATATAGAGCAAAGTGATCTGGGCAGGGAATCCAATGAGAACCACTATATTGTATGTTTAGGGACTTTTAGGTTTCCATTGCATATTTATGCTTGAGTAGAGAGGCTAAATGTGTGTAGATAGATCTGCAACTTGATTTGACTAATGTGGGTAAGCTAATTAGCAGGGTTCTCTGAGATTATAATGTAATAGATAAAACATGTCTTTAAGCAAAGGGTTAGTTACTTTGTGTCTGTCCACCCTGGATAGGAGGTGAAGGTCTGTTGTGTCTGAGATACCCCCGTGCAGAACCAACACCTTGTGGTCAATTACTGTCGCCAGTGGTAACCAGCTGAATATTTTCTGGAGAACCTTTAAAATCTTCTTGCCGTGAAGCTAAGAACAAACCAAGCCAATGTTAATTGGTTAATATTTAGTTTTACTCATATATAAATATAAGTGTGTATGTTACGGCAAAAAAGACCTGTGGAATAAATTGTGCTGTGCAATTTCTTTCTGTTTTTCATTTATACTTTTTACATGACAAATAAGAAAGTATTCAAGAAATGTGTGGAAGTGATAAATTGTATCTTAATACAATGTAACTAACTGACACTTACTCTGTCTTCTTTCATTATTTAAATAGAGAAACATTTTCCTAAAGCGCCCTCTGACACAAAGAATAATTCATAATGGATTCTGTGATAGTGAGCTACCAAAGCAGCCCCAAACCATGATCCCTCAAACCATTTCTACCCCCATGCTTCACAGTTGGTATGATGTTCCTGTGCTCAAATGCTGTCTTTTGGTAGGTCTTCTATTACTGTGCTCAAACAATTATACTTTGGATTCATCAGTCCAAAGCATATGGTTCCAGAGGTCCTGGTCTTTGTCTACAGCAATGGCCAAGAGTTTTGAAAATGACACAAGTATTGGTTTAGACAAAGTTTGCAGCTGCAGTGTTTTTAGATCTTTTTGTCAGATGTCACTATGGTATACTGAAGTATAATTACAAGCATTTCATAAGGGTCAAAGACTATAAGTGACAATTATATTAAGTACATGCAAAGAGTCAATATTTGCAGTGTTAACCCTTCTTCTTCAAGACATTTGTAATTCACGCATGTGGTCAATAAACTTTTGGACCACTTCCTGACTGATTGGAGCCCATTCTTGCATAATCAATGCTTGGATTTTGGCATGGTGCTCCATTATGCTGGAAAAGGGATTGTTCATCACCAAACTGTTAGAAGGTTGGGAGAAGTTGTTCTCAGGGGATGTTTTGGTACCATTCTTTATTCATGGTGTTCTCAGGCAAAACTTTGAGTGAGCCCACTCCCTTGGCTGAGAGCCCCCCACATGAATGGTCTCAGGATGTTTTACTGTTGTCATGACACAGGACTGATGGTAGCGCTCACCCTTATTGCCTGTACAAGCATTTGTTTGTATACCCCAACCAATCACAAAGGGGATTAATCAGAGAAAATGCCTTTACCCCTGTCCTCAGCATTCCAATCCCTGTAACTTTTGCAGATTATCAGTCTGTCCCTGATGTATATTTTCTGGAGAGAAGTGGCTTATTTGCTGTCCTTCTTGACACCAGGCCATCCTCCAAAGGTTTTTGCCACACTGTGCATGCAGATGCATTCACAGCTGCCTGCTGCCATTCCTGAGCAAGCTCTACACTGGTGGTTCCCCAATCCCAGAGCTTATTCAACTTTAGGAGAAAGTTGCTGGACTTTCTTGGGCACCCTGAAAAGCCTTCTTCACAACATTTGAACCTCTGTACTTGAAGTTCTTGATGATCCGATAAATTGTAGATTTAGGTGCAATCTTACTAGCAGCAATATCCTTGCCTGTGAAGCCATTATTGTGCAAAGCAGTGATGACTGCAGGTGTTTTCTTGAAGGTAACCATGGTTAACAGAGGAAGAACACTGATTTCAAGCCCCCCCCCTCCTAATTTTAAAGCTTCCAGTCTGTTAATGTAACTCAATCTGCATGACAGAGTGATCTCTAGTCTTGTCCACCTGTGTTAACGAGAAGATGACTGACATGATGCCAGCTTGTCCTTTTGTGGCAGGGCTGAAATGCAATTTGTTTGGGTGGGATTAAGTTAATTTTCATGTCAAAGAGGGACTTTGCAATTCATCAGATCACACTTCAGATTTTGTGAAAATGTATATTTGTATCATTCTCAAAACTTTCCGCAACGGGGTTCACAAAAAAACTTTAGTCTTGCCTTTAGGTTTTCTACCTTGCACACCTACAATGCCATGAACTAAATATTTCATGGGGTGTCATACTGTATGTGTAAATCTGTTTAGCAGAATGGCCTAGATTGAGGATTGTGTAAAAAAAAAAGTGTAGTTTTTGAGGCAAAGCAATTATACATTGTCTCCATCAGTGTATTAACAAAAGACCTACCCTGTATTTTCCAAGCACCTCTTTTGTGAAACCATATCTGAAAAATAAAAGTGGAAACTTGAAAATCATGTTTCTTTTGGTGATATCAATATTAGAGAATTATACTGTACATTGCAATGCGTCTGACCTTACCTCAGATTAACAATGTGGTCCTCATGGTTGCCTCTGTTCAGATGCACATCATTAGGATAAACCAGGAGGAAGGAAAACAGGATGAGAAGGATCTCCAGGGAATCGTTTCCTCGATCAACGTAGTCTCCATTGAAGACATAAGGCCTCTCAGATGATGGTAAGCCATTCTGATTAGGGTAGGTAAGTACACATAAAAAAACTCAGAGAAGCAGAAATTAGCATTCATTATGAATGAGAACCAAGTCAATGAGTTTGGCTTAGTGAATAACTAAAGTGACACCCACCTTGTAGAAAACCAACAAAAGATCTTCAAGATGCCCATGTAAATCTCCTAGAAGGAGGGGGTTTCCCCATCAGTTCCCAATCAAGTTGGCAAAACACGAGAAGAAGCTTCTAAACGGCAACTAGTGACTTGGTGTGCGTTTCATTTTCTACCACAGATGGTGATCTCCTTGGAGTGGCAGGTAGAGATCTGACTGATGTTGGGAAGGATCCTCAGCAGCCTCCAGGTCTCCACAAGAAGCTGTAGGACATAGCGAGAATGGAGCTGCTACTGGGGAAAACAGACAGGGAAGTATAGAACGTTTGAGGTAAAATGAAAGAAAGAGGTATGAAAGGTTACCACAAAAAAGCACAACAACAACATCCTATTCATTTATGCTATGATACAGAATTTTAATAGTGGTAAAACCATAGCAGTGTTCTAATACCTATGGGCAAAACTGCCTTGCTTCTCATAGCAGCCTGTCCATTAGGATGTAGAGATGGTTCCCCAACATCTTTTAATTTTCAAATATACAGTTGTGCTCAAAAGTTTGCATACCAATTGGAGAATTGGTAATATATGTACCATTATTAAAGACAACATGAGTGAGCAGGCAAAACACATTTCTTTTATTTCTTAAGGGATTCATATTCAACTGTAGGTCCTAACAGAATGGCACAATCATAAAACAAACGTGGCAATGAAGAAAAAAATTAAATGAACCCTATTCAAAAGTCTTTATACCTTTCATCCTTAATACTGTTTATTGCCCCTTTTAGCATCAATGACAGCATGCAGACTTTTATAATAGTTCTCAATGAGGCCCCAAAGTCTTGAAGGTGGCATAGCTGCCCATTCGTCTTGGCAAAATGCCTATAGGTCATGCAAAGGCTGTAACATAACAACATTTTAAAGCACTGTGAATACTTTTCAGCACTCTATTGTGATGGCTGGGTCAGAGCATCTCCATCCATTGGTGGCAGAGGCCCCGCCTTGCAACAGGACTTATAGGATCTGCTGCTAACTTCTTGGTGCCAGATACCACAGAAAACCTTCAGAGGTCTAGTGGAGTCCATGCCTCGATGGATCAGGGCTTGGGTTTTGGCGGCAAAAGGGGGATCTACACAATATCAGGCAGGTGGTCATAATGGCTGATCGGTGTATATGCACATACAGTGGAGAAAAACACTATTTGATCCCCTGCTGATTTTTGCACCCTGACAAAGAAATGATTGGTCTATAATTTTAATGGTAGGTTTATTCGAACAGTGAGAGACAGAATAACAACAAAAAATCCAGAAAGATTCATTTCAAATAAGTTATACAATGATTTGTATCTTTCTCAGTGAAATTGGTATTTGATCCCCTATCAATCAGCAACATTTCTGGCTCTCAGGTGTCTTTTATACAGGTAACAAGCTGAGATAAATATGAGCATGTTAGCTGTATAAAAGACACCTGTCCAAAGAAGCAATAAATCAATCAGATTTCAAATTCTCCACCATGGCCAAGGCCAAAGAGCTGTCCCAGAGTTTACAAGATTGGAGACCTAAACAAGGCTGGAAAGGGCTACAATACCATCTCCAAGCAGTTTGGTGAGAAGGTTACAACAGTTGGTGCGATTATTCGGAAGAAACACAAAATAAGTCAATCTCCCTCGATCTGGGGGTCAATGCAAAAGCTCACCTCGTGGAGTTTCAATGATCATGAGAACGGTGAGGAATCAGCCGAGAACTACATGGGAGGATCTTGTCAATGATCTAAAGGCAACTGGGACCACAGTCACCAAGAAAATAATTGGTGAAGAGAAAGCACATGTATAGGCCCATCTGAAGTTTGCCAATTACCATTTGAATGATTCAGAGGAGAACTGGGTCAGAGTGTTGTGAACAGATGAGACCAAAATCGAGCTCTTTGGCATCAACTCAACTCGCCATGTTTGGAGGAGGAGGAATGCTGCCTATGACCCCAAGAATACCATCCTTACGTCAAACATGGAGGTGGAAACATTAAGCTTTGGGGGTGTTTTTCTGCTAAGGGGACAGGACAACTTCACCGCATCAAAGCGACGATGTATAGGGCCATATACCATCAAATCTTGGGTGAGAACCTCCTTCCCTCAGCCAGGGCATTCAACATGGGTTGTGGATGGGTATTCTAGCATGACAATGACCCAAGGCCAAGGCCAAGGCAACAAAGGAGTGGCTCAAGAAGAACATTAAGGTCCTGGAGTGGCCTAGCCACTTTCCAGACCTTAATCCCATAGAAAATCTGTGGAGGGAGCTGAAGGTTCGAGTTAAAAAATGTCAGCCTTGAAACCTTAATGACTTGGAAAGGATCTGTAAAGAGGAGTGGGACAAAATCCCTCCTGAGAAATGTGCAAACCAGGTGGCCAACCACAAGAAAAGTCTGACCTCTGTGATTGCCAACAACGGTTTGGCCACCAAGTACTAAGTCATGTTTTGCAAAGGAGTCAAATACTTATTTCACAAGGAAAATGCAAATACATGCATAACTTATTTGAAATGTGTTTTTCTGGACTTTTTTGTTATTATACTGTATCTCAATGTTAAAGAGACCTACCATTAAAATTATAGACTGATCATTTCTTTGTCAGTGGGCAAACGTACGAAATCAGCAGGGGATCAAATATTTATTTTCCTTCACTGTAGGTAGAGTAACAATTAAGAGTTTGGCCACACAGACTCATGTAGAATAATAGTGAATACATCAAAACTAGGAATCTGCACATGGAATTGTGTAGTAACCACAAGTGTTAAACAAATCAAAATGCATTTATATTGTAGTTTTGTAGTATTGTTGCTTTGCACACTGTTGGCATTCTCTCAAACAGCTTTATGAGGTAGTCACCTGGAATGCTTTTCTAGCAGTTCCCACATAATAAGCACGTGTTGGCTGCATTACTTTATTCTGCGGTCCAACTCATCCCAAACAATCTCAATTGGGTTGAAGTTGGGTCATTGTAGTGGCCAGGTCTACAGATGCAGCAGTCCATCACTAGCCACGCACGTAGCCTGAATACATTTTGTTATATTATGAATTAGTTTATATTTTAAATAAAATTGTGGTTTATGTGTTTACATGTTACTGTTTCAAAACAAATAGTTATAAACAAGTTTTTTAGGTACCTGCTATTTCTCAAGACTACAAAAAAATAAACAGTACATTTGCCTTAACCAAGCGGCAGCATCACATTATGGTGGACATTGGACAGCAATATACTCTTAACTAGTAGGATATATATTAATTACTTAAATGGAAGAGAAAACATGTCTCTGTGGCTGGGTACTTTGGGAATACTTGCAAATCTTAGCTAACGTTTAGCAAAGCTGTTAGCCAAACGAACATAGTATACAGCTAGACTGGGCTGGAAGATGATTGTTGAAGTGAATTGACTACTGTACCACATATACATTTTGAGCTGGCAGTTAGAGGACAAGAACCAAAGGATTCAAGATCAAATTATTCATTTAGGGTACTGTTTTAGGGAATCTGGATAGTACAATCAATGAAAGATTAAAAAAAATGCAAGTTTGAGTATTCTCATGATAATGCATGGTAATAACTATATGTATTACTTTCAGAGATTTGAGAAATAAACATTTATAGGTCGCTTAACTATAATCAACTTCAACAGATGGGCCAGTTTTGCAGAGAAATATTACGACTAAACCAAGCCAAGAAATCTCCATTGAACCATTACATTTTTTTGGCTTAATCTATGTGCATCCCCAATGTCTTAAAAGCAACTAGTCATTAATTGTTCTCAGATCTATATTTGTTGCTACAGAAACCAACTTTCTTATGTTTAGTGTTGGTAGCTAACTAGCAAGGCAACCTCGGGAACAAATTTAAACAAGGTATCGTTAGATTAATCGTTTAATAGCCTTATCTTGATAGGACTACAATGCAGACAAACCACTTGCTATTGGCAAAACAACAGATGCTCTCCTTATAGTTGCCTACAGGGTATATAGGAAAACCTACTTGTTTGTTTTTGAAAGCCTCCACCAGCTCAGCTGCATTGGAGAAGGTCATGGGGAAGGAGAGGTGTGGACCAGAGTACAGCTCGGGCACCTTGATGCTCTTGTAGCAGAAGTACCTCTCCCACTCTACATCCCGGCCAATGTCGTTCTCACGGAAGATGTGTGAAATCAGGTTCCCTAAGAGTACAATAGGAGTTTTTTTCAAACACTTATGGTCTGATATAGAAGCGGCTAAGGTCACCAATTAGTCATGTGAGCTATGGAACGATCCAAACTAACCCAAGTGCATAATTTGGGGCATATCCCTATTTGAGGTTTGATGTGTGAGAATAGCTTACTCTCACTGCTTGCTGGAGTGAAGTGATCCATGAGGTACCCAAAGAATTTGTAGAGCTGAGAAAGGAAAAAATTAAGAATCATAATTAAACAATTTGATTTAAAAATATTTATAAAATGCTGGCTGTGCAACTGGTTATGCACCTTGATCTGGTCCTGCTCTCCTGCATACTCAATGGACTGAAAGATGTTCCAGGTGCACCTGCGTCTCATCTCCAGCCGAGCCACATACTGACGGTACCAACGTTGGATCAGGAGAGCTGCCCGCATGGCTGGGGGAATGTGGGAGGGTGGCGGGGGAGGATATTTCAACACATGGGCACTTATGAGATCTCTGTGAGACTTTCTAGAGACCATCCTATTAACAAAATAACACACTGTGTTAACAGGCAAAATGCAAGTATCATTGTGACTTAATCTCTAGTAAATAGTCTATTTGTATTTGCCTGATCGGCTGATACCCGCATGTGAAATCCTATTTTTAGCACATTATCAGTAGACACTAATAATGTTATCAGTGTCTACTGAACAACGCAATCACAGATTAGAGACTCAGATCCATCAACATCCTATTATAGTAATTTATTTCACAAGCGGACGACCGACTGACTCACCTGTGACAGCTTCATATCACGTTGCGGAAAAGACAAGACACATAAGCAGTTATAAGCAGCTAATATTAGTGCCGCTTAGTAGAGCATATTATTATGATAACGTAATTGATGTTATTTGGAAAACAAAGTTCAATTAAATTTGTTATTGTGAACTTTACCTGGGACAATGCTGGCTGTAGGTAAGATAAAAACACACACAGGAGATGAATTTGTTATGCTTATATAAGTTGTTCATAATGATTTAATGGATGGTTGAGGTTGTTATTAAAAACAAATGTGTTTACTTCCTCTGTTGCGTTTCTTCAGCTGCGCTTGGTCTGATTTTGCAAAGCCACATCCCATGACACTATCTTTATCAGGTACAACTGAAAAAGATGCGCATATTTTTCATCCACAACATTTTTGTTAGTCAAAAGTGAGTTTAATTAACTTTTCTGTGATTAAGTTTATAATTTAGGAAATAGGCCTAAAAATATTACTGTACTTAATATAATGCATGAACAACAATGAGAGGCCTTCACATGTCAATTGCAGCCAGATAATTTGTGATACAAGCTTTTTATCTTAGCTTCTCCTTAAACAGGGCCATCTGACGTGATAAAAACCCATGTATGTTATCAAATGCTTATATATGATTATTAAACATTAGACAGATGCCAAAAATGATAATTTCTCCACAAATCTCTACATCAAGCAATACAATCACCTCATTCAATTATACATTTGCCACATGATTATATCTTACCTGAGCAGGTTGCCTCTCCCCTCCACAATAAGAGTTATCCGTCAGTCTTTTAGTGCTTAACAGCTGAGAGTTTATTCCCCTGAATGTCTTCTGTTCTGTAAGCCTCTGAAAACTGTTGAAACAAGACCCACAAATGTTTGGAGGATGTTTCAGACATATTTGTCATTCAGGAGGCATCTCTAGGTTGGCACACACAAGGCCTCAGGCTTGTTCATACTTCATGTGTAATAGATATCTCCAATCCAGTTATAGGCTGTTTGCGTGGCCAAGCCCCGTGACCACTTTATCGAAACAAGTTTCAAGTGGATTAGGATTAAGCCTCACTGTCATCATGGCTAGCCTTTATACAGAACATATGGGTGAACAATCTAATAAAGGGCAACAACTGGGGGACAAATAAACAAATGTACATTATATGGCTCAGCAATTTCTAAAAAGTCTAACTAAGTTCTTGCGTATTTTCCTGTTACGTGTGTTTTTCCACAATTGATTTGTGGCTTTGCAATAAGGAAAAGCAACCAAATAAAAGGTGACCAGACTATTAAGCAGTGATTTTAAACAGCAAATACAGTGGCAACTGAGCTTCCATCAAAACAGCTTAGTCAATTTAACAAATTGTTTGTCCAAGACCAATGTAAAACACATTTCCCTTGTGCTAAGTAAATTATTTTGTTGCTTTGGTACTAGTATCAGCAGTATGGTGCAATGTTTCAAAGCTCTTATTTAAAACTCTAAACTGATCATACTTAAAAGCATTACATCTTAAATTAAAAACAACTGATCTCACTTTTATTTGCTTTCTAAACACATTTCACCCCATGATCATGGATTCAATCAAGATTTTGTGAAATATAACAAGTATAAGTCATCAAAATATAACAATGCAATTCTCTCAGTTTAGGCATTGTAATGATCAGTTAGTTCAAGACCAAACAATGTAAGACAGTGTTTCAAAATGACTTACAAATGCAAAAGTTAATGTTACATTTTGTTTCACTGTTTAAACATTATGCTAAACTTCATGTGTACTCTACCCATTTCAATTGGCTGAAACTAATTTCCATAATGTATATAATATAACCAGAAATTTGATCAATGAAGACATCTTCTACACTCATTAATTCAAGAACGTTACCTTTATTGAAACAATGTTTTTTGGTCTAATCAGTTGTGACAAATTCTATCAGAACGAAATTGCAATTGACTCGAAAAACAAGACCTGGCACAGCAACAAAGTAAGGGCGCAGGTGAAATACACAAGGTATAATGGAGAGATGGGAGACACCTGGTGGAGGAGGACAACGAAAAACATAACAGGTGTGAAACAGAAAGCGTTACAGAACACTGTTTTTGCTTCCAGCAATTAATTTGTTAAAATGCGTCTTGACATTGTATATGATTTTTCGATATCAATTCATTATGATCCATTACACTTCATGTTACAAATGCTGCTTACAGCTGAACTAGGTATGTTTTGTCATTGAAAATAAATGAATGTAAAATGTAAAATAAAATGCTGTAAATATAAACATAACAACAAATGAGGCCCTGAGAAATGATTAGCACCGCAGACCGTCAAAGCCAGCTCCCCGCACCTAAAAATAATGTTATTCGATTAGTGACTATGCCGCTGTGACGTTTTCGCCGGCACAGCCAGGGTCTGCGCTGGCTGTTTGTCTGTCTCGGACTTTTCATTTACACAATTGTCACGAACGCAACACGGAATCATTTCGTCTCCTTGTCATTAATCACTCCCACATGTCTGCCATTTCGTTTGATTTGTGTGTGTATAAATGCTCCCTTGTTTGGTCCGTTGGTGTCTTTCGTTGTTGGTATATGTGCGTTACTTTCGATGGTCTGTTCGCCGTTCACCGCGGCATTGATCAGCGCGTTACTTTTTCTGTTTATGTGAATGTGTATTTCTTTGCATTAAACTGAATACGCAATAACGTCTGCGCCTGGCTCCTAACCACCTACTTGTCCTTGCAGCCTCTTGCACTCAATCACTTAACAGGTGATGTAAATTAGGTCTGTGAGGGTTTAGGGGAGACATTGGTATTGGACCCTTCAAGCTTCGTTGTTTATAATGTCGCTGCATATAATTGATGGAAATAACTTCTCTGTAGTTTTGTTAACAGTTCACAAGATGTCATATGTTCTATTTAAAATATACTTAATTGTGTTTATTGCTTTATTCTAGTGATTCTGCCACATGTAAGAAATGTGATTAATCACAGCAAATTGTGATTAATTAGTACCATGTTATTGATTACCAGCCCTAATATTTATACATAAATATGTATTTTTTTATATATTAGTGAATCCGCAAAGTGTTCACAGCACTTCACTTTTTCCACATGTTATGTTGCAGCCTTATTCCAATTGATAAAATTATTTTTATTGCTCAAAAATCTACACACAATACCCCATAATGTCAAAGTGGTAAAGGTTTGTTTAATATTTTTCATAGATAAGCAAAAAAAGGAAAATAAACACATAAGTGTTCACTGCCTTTGCTCAATATTCTGTTGAAGCACCTTTGGCAGCAATTACAGCATCAAGTATTTTTGAGTAGGATGCTACAAGCTTGGCAAATTTTGTTGTTTCTCCAATTTGTCTTTGCTGGACCTCTTAAGCTCCATCTGGTTGGTTGGGGAGCGTTGGTGCACAGTCATTTTCAGATCTCTCCAGAGATGTTAAATCGGGTTCAAGTCTGGGCTCTGGCTGGGCCACTCAAGGACCTTCACAGAGTTGTCTGGAAGCCACTCCTTTTATCTTGGCTTTGTGCTTAAGGTCGTTGTCCTGTTGGAAGATAGACATTTTCCCCAGTCTGAGGTCCATGGTGCTCTGGTGCAGGTTTCCATTAAAGATGTCTCTGTATATTGCTGCATTCATATTTACCTTGATCCTGACTAGCCTTCCAGTTCCTGCCGCTGAAAAACATCTCCACAGCATGATGCTGCCACCTCCATGCTTCACTGTAGGGATGGCATTGGCCAGGTGATAAGAAGTGCCTGGTTTCCTCCAGACATGACGCTTGGCATTAAAGCCAAAGAGATTATTATTTGTTTCATCAGACCAGATAATTTGTTTCTCATGGTCTGAGAGTCCATGTGCTTTTTGGCAAACTCCAGATAGGCTGTTATGTGCCTTTTACTGGGGAGTGGCTTCCATCTGGCCACTTTACCCTACAGGCCAGTTTGGTAGAGTGCTGCAGAGATGGTTGTCCTTCCATTAGGTTCTCCTCTCTTCACAGAGCAATGCTGGAGCTCTGTCAGAGTGATCATTGGGGTCTTATTCACCTCCCTCACAAAAGCCCTTCTCCCCCGATCACTCAGTTTGGCCAGGCGGCCAACTCTAGGAAGAGTCCTTGTGGTTTCAAACTTCTTCCATTTGCGGATGATGGAGGCCACTGTGCTCATTTGGGACCTTTACTGCTGCAGATTTTAGTATCTTTCCCCAGATCTATGCCTCAATACAATTCTGTCTTGGAAGTCTACTGACAATTCCTTGGACATCATGGCTTGGTTTGTGCTCTGACATACACTGTCAACTGTGGAATCTAATATAGATAGGTGTGAGCCTTTCCAAATCATGTCCAATTAACTGAATTGTTCCAATAAAGTTGTAGAAACATCACAAGGATGATCAGTGGAAACATGATGCACCTGAGTTCAATTTTGAGTGTCATGGCAAAGACAATTTCAAACCTAAAAATAATTGTATCCATTTTAAAATACGGCTGTAGCATGACAACAGGTTAAAAAAGTGAAACACGGTGACTACGTTCTGGATGCGCTGTACCGACTCAGTCATGACCATGGGCCTTACGGTCTGTATGTATGTTTGACATGCATAAATGATTTCCATTGCCTTTTTGTTGTCTTTTTAATTTTTCAGCAAAAATGCATGGTCATGTAAGATATAAGCAAGAAGAACTCACAATTTCATCCTCTTCCTTTACATGGATGGGTACAACGGCTGTAGCTCAGACAACCATGAGCTGTCAACTTAGGACTGAGCATCGACCAGGTCCCCCAATTCAAACCCTGATCGCTCCCCTCCATGGCGCTGGTCTGGTTTTGGTATTTCTTTGATATAGTTGGAACATTCTTGTAAGTATCCCCAATGTCCCAGATTTCCAGCATTTCTATTTGGAAGGTTCATAGAATAAAGATGGAATTTGTATTACTAATACTATCAAAATAGTATCTATTTTGAACCAAATCTACAGTAAAACATACATGTTGTCACAATATGAAAAATAAGTTAATTCATAATGTTTGCTTTCATTCTCTTTTCCATAAAGTGTGACCCTTTTTCTGGAATATAGAAACATAAAGCTATCAGTCATGGTTAAATTAATGTTTAATTTTTAATCATGCCTGATAAAATGCATGCATTTTAATGTCATAAACATAAAACACCAAGCCATTAGTGACTTGGGTTTTTTTCTCAGCTGTGGGCAGTTTTCTGTCCTCTCTGCAATCACCTGTATTGCTCCTCAAAAAGTCCTGATGTCCATTGCAGATGACATGTACACTACTGTCCAAAAGTTTGGGGTCACTTTTGAACAGTGAAAATATATGTATTTTAAAATAGCATCAAATTGATCAGAAACATTGTTAATTACCTTGTATGACTATTGTAGCTTGAAATGGGAGGTTTTTATTCTACATAGACCTACACAGGCCCAGTATCAGCAACAGTCCTGTGTTCCAATGGCTCGTTGTTTTTTTTTTTTGGCATCTATTTTACCAGCCTTCATGAGTGGCCTCTTCACTGTTGATTAAGCTGCCAGTTGAGGACCTGTGAGGTCTTTTTCTTAAACTAGCCACTAATGTATTTCTTTTCTCGCTCAGTTGTGCACTGGGGACTTCTCTATCTATTCTGATTAGAGCCAGTTTGTGCTGTTCTGTGAACGGACACAACGTTGTCACGAGATCTTCAGTTTACCAGAACAAGAATATATTGACTAGTTTCACAAGAAGATTATTTTCTTCTTTAGCCATTTATAGTCTGTAATCAAACTCACAGTTGCTGATGCTTCTGATACTCAACTTGCCTGAATTTTATTGCTTCTTAAATTAGCACAACAGTTTTCAGTTGTCCTAACAAAATGATCCCATAGCCTTTTAAAATGATATGCTTGGATTAGCAAACATAATGTGCCATTGGTACACAGGACTGACGGTTGCTGATAATGGCCCTATGTAGATATTCCATTATAAATCAGCCGTTTCCCGGTTGAATTGTGATTTACAACATTAATAATGTCTGGACTGTATTTCTGATCAATTACTCTGCTATGAATAGTCAGTAGAGTGTTCCTGCAAATGTTTCATATTTACCAGGAACAATCTCAAAATCAGCTAAACAGAGATGTTAATAACAAAATTAGGTACTTATTGTTCTCCTTTCAGTAAAATGTGTGGAGATGGGAGAACCTTTTTAAAAGGAAAACCATCTCTGCAGCACTCTACCGGTCAGGTTTTTATCGTAACAGCTAGAGAATTGAAGACATACGTTTGGTCTAAGTGTCAGAAAATCTCAAACTACAATCCTAAATGACCACATGTTGTTTGGGAGGGTTGCCATAAAAAATGCCTTTACTGACATCAAAGAACCTACAGTTTGTCAAACGTTACTAGAACTTTTGTCATCACCACCAGATTGATCCCCAAGAAACAAACAGAATATACAGTTTAGCAAACTTAGTTTATAGAAAGTTAATCACAGTATACATTCACAGAATTAGGCCAACGCTTTGTAAAATAAACCCTTTTTTGAATAACTCTTGGGACGTCTGGTTTCAACCACAAGCCTTCAAAACCACAGGCTAGTAATAGTTTACACAGCAAAATACTCAACACACACACACACACACACTTGTGAATGTCACATGAAAGCCATGCAAACGCTTTGTCATGCAGTCATTGCCTTGCAAGGGGGTTTGGACTTGAAGGCTCTGGAAAACAAATCTCAAGCATTCCTTGAGTACATTTATCCCCAACACCCCAACACCCCATAGAACAAACAGAAAAATAGTTATTTCTGGAAAAGGGAGCGACTGAAGTGGGATTCACTGTCATGGATGCGAGAGATCTTTTTACATCAAATGCAGATCTCATGCTTCAGCCTCTTGTCAACCCATTGCCTTGCCTCAAAAAATTTGGTCAATAGTACATACAGTGGAGGAAAAAAACATTTGATCCCTTGCTGATTTTGTACGTTTGCCCACTGACACTGAAATGATCAGTCTATAATTTTAATGGAGGGTTTATTTGAACAGTGTGAGACAGAATAACAAATAAAAAAATTCAGGAAAACGCATTTCAAAGTTATAAATTGATTTGCATTTTAATCAGTGAAATAAGTATTTAACCCTTTTGCAAAACATGACTTTGTACTTGGTGGCAAAACCCTTGTTGGCAATCACAGAGGTCACACGTTTCTTGTAGTTGGCCACTAGGTTTGCACACAACGCAAGGAAGGATTTTGTCCCACTCCACTTTGCAGATCCTTTCCAAGTAATTAAGGTTTCAAGGCTAACGTTTGGCAACCATCCATTGTCCTTTTGATGCAGTGAAGTTGTTCGGTCCCCTTAGCAGAAAAAACCCCTCCAAAGCATAATGTTTCCACTACCATGTTTGACTGTGGGTAGGTTTCCACCCACTTCTTTCACTTTGCACTGCTCTTTGTAGTACAGCCTGAATGGAAGTCTTTCTAACATCCGAGAATATGTGAACTACTGTGCTGTTCCTCGGATTGGGCCACAGGGTCTTTGGACTCCCCCTGTCCTCGCACCAAGGTTTTACGCTGCTATATTATTGTGCCAGGGGAGTAAGATAAAAAGTCTCCTGCTCTGTTTAAACTTGAGGAGAGGAGGACATGAGGTTGTGGCCTACACCTCTGGATTACTAGGCAGGACAGACTTGTTGCTTTGCTTGTCCAAAGCCCTCCTGGTTGAGTTGCAGATCAAGGTGATCCCTGACGATTCCAGCTGCTACTTTGCAGACCATTCCCACCCCGAGTTGTCACTGTCCTGTCCCACTGTTCTGTCCATGCTGTCCAACCCCCCTCCTTTCCACATCAATGGTGTCCCACTGAAAGTGGTGAACTGCTTCACCTATCTTGGCTCCACATTGTCCTCGTACTGCTCCCTTGACAGTAGGGCAAAGCCTCTGGAACCTTTGGGCTCCTTCGTGCAAGGGTCTTCTGATATAAAACCTGAAGTTGACATTTATAATGCAGTACGTGTCTCCTCTCTGCCCTATAGGGGCAGAGATTTGGTTCAACAAAAATGTTGACAGACCGCCAGACAGTGATGGGCAGAACAATCAAAACATATGTGTCAAGACTTTACGAAACGCTTGAAATATTTACTCCACAGTGACATCTGCTAGTTAGAAATAAAAAAATATGGATGTTTAGTGTTTTCATAATTTCTATCCTTTTTTAGTGGCTCAACAGTTGGAGTGTGTCAATTTAAATGTAAAATGTAGGATTCGTTTTTCAAACCATTTCTCCATAACAATGTTTTGGATGATAAAGGCGTGTAGGTGAAAAGGGTTTGATTCCAATTCCTTTTGTAGTATATGAGCCATTATTTGAAAAACAATAAATATCGCTCTGCGACACTTCGCATTTTGTCACTATTAAAGTAATTGAAAAGGGAATGTTTCTACTTCAATTACTAAAAAGAGTTTGGTGTTTGATAGTGTTGACAGTGATGGAAAACCTGGCTGCAACAAACATTTGAAAAAGAGTTTCTAATAGCCTGGCAAATTCAAACAATTGTCACACAGCAAACTAAATCCCACACATTCCTCTCTTGCAACAAATTGACACATTTCATTCAAAGCTGTTGGTAATGCCACCTACCATTTCAAAGCCTGGGGCAGTCAGGTCTTGGTCAGTCAACACTGTTTTCATTAAATATTATGTCAGTGTTTTGACAACTGCCCTCATTGTTCCGCCTAAGTGAACAATGTTAAAAAAAGACCAGAACACTATTGAGCATGTGTATGGCGGGCCCATCACAACTTGAGACATTGTTATGATAGAATGTGTTAAATTCACCGGAACAGCCATAATTACTTTCCGATATGCTTTTTTCAACAAAGCATCCCATATAATGTTTTAGATGATGAGTGCAGAGTCATAGGATGCACTAAATGAAAGGTATAAAACAACAAATAATGGTTTCAATAGGAAAAACCTCCCAAAAGATCATCAGGATTTCAACATTTGTATCTCCGCAAGGAAGCCTGTGCGCTACCTACTGAGCCACACTACTGGAATTATTTTTAACTTAGTAGGCTACAGACATTTCTAATAAAGTTTCCAGCAGAAGTTGCGATGCATTATCAAATAGTTACTGCTAAGTTGTTGGTATTTCACCTGGTTATCAAAACCTGGGACCCTCCTTTCATTCAACATCATGTGACAAAATGTTTCCTTGTCACATTACCATAAGTGTTTCTGAACATTGTTCCAATGCAGTGGATGTCGGAATGGTGTAGAAAAGCTTTGAACATTATCGAGCATGTGTGCAGAGCCGCCCATCACTACACAAGACAATGTTCTGATGCAGTGAGTGTCAATAAAACTGGAACAGTTATGGTTGCAGTACACATTTAGTAATAAGGTGTTCAGTAAAGGCAGCAACGTGTAATGAGAGTTACTGCCGTAGATGATAGAACATTTCTATGGTTCCTACCAACTAGGCTAACTCATTCAAAGTTGTTGGAATTGAAATTGTACATTTACCACATAGTTAAATCATCGCTATTACATCTCACCTTGTCCAAGGCATTCATAAAGTAATGACTGATTAACTCCATTAAACGTTACCCCAAACTTGAAAAGCTGTTCTTTTCGTTATTACAACTTTAACATTTTTCCATTTGGGATTTTTAGATCCACTTCAAATGAGGTCTCTGTTTTGTGTAGGCCTACGCCACTTCTGCTTAAAATATAATGGATGAAGTCATTATATAGCCATATGAATGATCAATAGACATGTGGCAGTCATGTATCATGGAGATTACATACTGCAGGCTGAAGGGGGCAGTTGTTTCACAATGGAGTTATCTAGGAGGACAGCTAGGGGCTTTGTATGTGTTATATCATAACTGTGACATCTGAGATTCATATATTATGTTTATTGCCTTTGCAATCAACATACAGAAAGTTTGAACTTATCAGTGGTTACTGCAGGTTTATGCTCTGACTACTATGCATTTTGCCACCTATCCATGTTCGTGTATCATGTTTTATTATGCAAATTATCAGATTTGTTTTACCTGAAAATCCCTGTAATTTCAAGTGATATTAAACACAAATGTTCCAAATAATTCTTATATTCTATATCTGAAAGTATTTTATGAACTAGTACAATACTCCTCTTCGGAACAAGTACTGCCCTGTTTCCAAAATTGCATTCTGTTTTTCTTTACAATAAACACAGCGTCCCAACTTTCATGGACATTCAATTTCAGGTAATTAGATTTGAGGAATTGACTCAAAGTTTTCATCATTTGTCTGTGGTATCAACAAATATTTTCAAGCTACAATAATACTGCAAAATCTACTGTATTACATAGTTGATCATGCAATCATCAGGCTATTCATCATCTCCAAGTTTAGCTGCGCTGTGGAATCTCTGTCCTTGAATAGCAGGTGCTAGGCAAAAATATTTTTTTCCTGGATAACAGAGAATAACTGGATCTTTCATTTTGTGCCAGCACACTGCAGTCAACATCTTTCCCGACAAGGAGGACTGTCTGGTTACTACATTCCTCCCATGCATGGCTATCTCTCCAATAAACAGTCCAAATCCCAAAATGTACTTTATTCCCTAAATATTCTGTTATGGGTTTGAAAAGTTGTCTTGGCCTGGCCTTGTGAGGCCACACGGACCTGCCACTATACCTTTGTAAGGTCAAGTGTGGTGCTGTAATTTGGGCCATCTACAGCCTCAAAGCTGTAGATGGAAATGTGGCCTCTCAAGTTGTTGGACACCCATATGGAGTTGTTGGGCTTGAGAACCAGGCCTATATGACTAGATCACTCACTGGTGGAAGGTTAGATTAAATATTCAGTTTCATTTCCTGCATGTCCAGTGCACGCTGAGCCACTGAAATTTGGTATGACTATATCCAAACAGCATACCCAGGTTCTGACTAATTTTGTTAGTATGGAGGTGAAGGGTGTGTAGACTCATTTTCCAACTTTGCCTTTGTAGACCAACTTCTGGGTGTCTGCCCTCTAGGCATATCTATGTTCAGTTTTGTTGGCCTTTGTTGTAAACAAATGGACCTGCCATTTTTGGCAACAACATTTGAGCAATTAGTACTCAATGCCTTGCTAAAGGGCAGATAGCTTTGTCTGCTCAGGAATTTGAATCAGTTATCTTTCGGTTCCTGGCCCAATACTCTAATCGCTAAGGCTACCCATATATTGAACCTTTCAGCTACTATTGTAGGCTATAACATATTTTGGGCCTGCATAAGAATAGACTCTCATGCAATAGATCTCCCTCTCCTTTAAATCATTACATTTTATTTATAATAAGTACAATATTTAGGGTTAGGGTTACATACTGTATCCTATAGTCTATTCTCAGGTAATAACCTGCAAATCTGTTGCCCATGTTAATTTTTTTTCCCTGTATCTTTCTTTCTCTGCTCCTTTTCTATCACCCCTGCTTGTACCATTTTACACTTGCAGGACACAAAAACAATGTAAAGTATTCCAAGGACAACCTGATGTATGAAGTGATAAGGCCTAGGTTCCCAAGCCTCTACAAACAATAGCTGCACTCTTCCTGCCCGTGTGAATCTCCACCGGATACCCATGCTAATACCAGAGCATCATTATCAGTCAAACTAGTACAATCTCCTCCTCCACCAACAGAAGAACACATAACCCAATATTCTTTCATTACAGATTCAGGTTGAATATTTCAAATTGACAAGTGACCATTGTCTCTTCATGATGTATTTTGCAGTCTTTGTGATTATGCTGGTACCTGGCACAACGCTTGTCCTCCATCCCTCTGAAAAGGATCTAGTTGCTGCTGCTGGTGCACCTGGCCTGGATAATCTAAACTCTGATAGGTCGGTAACCATGCTATACACAAGTTACTATTTATTGCCTATTGGAATATGTTATGTAACAAATGTAATACATTAATACTGAATCTTTTTGAAAAACAGCATGGATGTTAATAGAAGTAATTGTTTGTATTATAACACACATCCAAATGTTGTGATTGGTCATCAAAACATAACTATTTAAGGCATCATGACCTAACTAGTTGCAAATGGATAGCATGAATTACATGTGAGGACAATACTGTCGACTTGGCTAACCCTTCAGATCTGAGAAAGATGATCGATCTGTAGTTAAAAGTGCAGCATTGTGTTTTCGCTTTAAATAAAGAAGGTGAGAGTAGGGTTTCATTTGTTAATGCAAAGCTTTGGAGACTCACCATTGAAAGATTTACACAGTGTATTTTTTGACATTATTAAATCTGCTTCAAATTAGGAGACATTTAAAGGAGACATGTATGTAAGGTCGCCCAGGTAGTAGTACCAGAGATTCATATATAATAGCCCAAACAGCAATATAGTTATTTTTATTGTGCCCTTAGTCTGTTGAGGTGAATAAGCAGTTTTGAATAATTTAATAACCTGTATTATTTCTTTATTGTAGTTGATAGTAATAACTTGTTGTGTTTCTATAATCTTCAGGTTCTATCTATTTCATTCAACTACCAACGTTGCCCCCAGTTTACCTATGCCCTTGATGCATTGACTGGAAACAACCCAATTATTCCACCTACAAACTGGTGCTGTCGATTGGCTGGAAGAATGCCATTTCACAAAATAGAGAAAAGCAATTCAAAAGAACATGATGTCCATGGTTGTGTAATCTAAGTGTAGCTAGCCAGAACTGAGAAGGGAGAAGTCTATGCTCCACTACATGCCTTACACCTTATTTCTCACTCTCCTACTGTTTGCACTCAGTTGCCCCTTGGGTCAAATGTTTATCTTTTTATATTATGATTTGCCTAACAAAACTGTTGTTAAAGACATAGTAGTTATACGTTGTCAATAAGCACCAATTACACAAAAAGGCATAATTAATAATGTTTTTTAATCTATTCCCATAACTGAATAATTCTGTTGCAACAGGTAACCTACCGGTTACTCTAACAAGTAACAAAAACATTTATAAAACTGAATCACCAAACTGGGGGAAAGTAATTTCTTTCTTTGCCTGATCACAGCAGTAATTCCAAGTTGTTGCTATAAATGACTGTTCTCAGTCACGGTTAAGGGTTATGAGAAACATTTTTTTTTTTTTTTATCTGTGCATGTGCAGGTGCCACGGAGAGTCATTACGAGCTATACGAAAGGCTCTCCTCCGGGACCTAAACCTGGAAAGAGAGCCCCAGGTAGGGGTTGACAGACTCACTGCCATCAGAAAGCAATGGAAGACTGCTTTCAATGCCATCTCTCACAACACTCTGGTCAAAGCAGGTAGGCACCTGTTTTCTAGGAATAACATCTAATTACAAGAAATGAATTCCTCTAATTATTAACCAATGGAAATGAGTGGGAATGAATGCATCTTGATAGAACAAAGTCGATTATACACTGATAAGCCAAAAGATTATGACCACCTGCCTAATATTCTGTTGATACTCAGCGTGCCACAAAAAATGCATTTGCCATGCCATGAGGCATGGACTCAACAAGACCCCCGAATAAGTCTGTCCTGTGGTATATGGCACCAAGGCATTGGTTCTGTAAGTTGCGAGGTGGAGCCGCAGTGGATCAGACTTGTTTGTCCAGCATCCCACTATACCGGACCAACAAATCGAGTTGAGATCTGGTGAATCTGGAGGCCAGGGTAACACCTTGAACTTTTCTCAAACCATCCCCGAATAATGTGTGTAGTGTGGAAGGGCGCATTTTTCTTCTGAAAGAGGCCACTGCCATCAGAGAATATCATTGCCATGAAGGGGTGTACCTGGTCGGCAACAATGTTTCTGTAGGTGGCACAAGTCAAATTGACATCCGCATGAATACCCAGACCCAGGGTTTCCCAGCAGAACATTGCCCAAAGCATCACCTTCCACGGGCTTGTCAACGTCCTACACCACATCCTGGTGCCAACACTTCCCCAGGTAAACAGTGCACATGTACATGGCCGTCCACGTGGTGTAAAAGAAAACAGAAGAGACTTCTGACCCGGGAACTCTGACCGGTCTGCGGCTACGCAACCCCATACACAGCAGGATGCGATGCACTGTGTGTTGTCCCTGTCCATATTCAAATTTTCTTTGACTTGTGACACAGTAGACCTTCTGTCGGTTTGGACCAGACCAGATAGCCTTTGTTTCCCTCGTGCATTGATGAGCCTTGGGCGCCCAACACCTTGTCGCCGGTTAATGGTTTGTCCCTCCTCGGACCACTGTCGGTAGGTACACCCCATTGCTGACCGGGAGCACCCCACAAGCGTTGCCATTTCAGAGATGCGCTGACCAAGTCGTCTGGCCATAACAATTTGGAACTTGTCAAATTTGCTTAGGTCTTTACTCCTGCCCAATTCTCCTGCATCCAACACGATGACTACGACAACTGATTCGCTCACCATTTAATCTACCCAGACCTTGACATGTGCCCTTGTTAGGAGATGATCAGCGTTATTTGCTTCACCTGTGAGTGGTCATACTGTTTTGGCCACTGTTTCAGTGAATAACATGAACTTGTTCGGTTCATAACAGGCTCATGAAAGCTATGGCCATTACAGAGTTGTATAAGTATTCAAGGTATTCTTAGACCTAGAATCACTATGTATTATTCATTTGGTATTTTTTACTTGCTTTTTTTTTTTACTCTCTTGTTTTTGTAGCCCCACCCCAGGCTGTGGGTCCTGAGCCTGAGACCAGTGCTAGTCTGCAATGCTGTCTGCTGGCCAAACAAATCTCCCTGAAAGGTAACTTTATATTTAAATAAAACAAGACTGGTCTTCAATTAAACTTTAAGACCAGTGTCTTCAAGAATGCAAATGAAAATGTTGTCAAGCCAGCTAATGTGCATATGCATAGCTTGGTATTTATCAACCCAATAATAATATTTCCTGATGTGCATGACCATTAGATCTTGGCTGGGAGAACTGGGTGATTTACCCTGAGAGTTTTACTTACGTACACTGCTCTCTCTGCAACTCTCAAATGGGTTCCTTGCGCTGCCCATCCCAGATTGCAACTGGACAGGTTACCCCATCTGAGGTAAAACAACCCTGCATGTTTTTGAAAGAGAAAGACATTTTACAGGTGTTTAATTGAGCTGTGGGGATTTTGATTGATACTAGAATTATTTGAATAAGCTTCCAAGTTGTCTTTTGTTTTGTGAGGATCATTTGCATGAATGACATTTTAGGTGGTCAGTTTTTCCAGGAAGCCTAGTGTTATTCTAAGATCCTCCTCAAAATATTTTTAGTGAGCCATAACTCACGAGCGAGCGAAATCTGGTTTCCATATGATTCAGTCATTCTAGCTGGGTCAAATACATTTATTAAAAGGCTTGCCAATAGTAATTGAAGTCAAGTTTACATTTGTCAAAAGTATATCAAGGTGACAATCAAAGACTTTAATTGGTACCATGGAACACAAAATTCTTAAAAAGCTAAAGAAAAGTAATATTGAGAAATTTAGAGAATATTTTTCATGGCGGGGAGAATAAAGCAACCCCAGGTTGTGTTAGTGGAGATATCAATGCTTTGTCTATGCAGCTGTTGAAAAAACAGCACTAAGTGTCCAGAGGGCAAGGTCGTGCCCAAGAAACCTCTAGCAGCATCTTGTACTTTAGACTTAGCACACTAAATTTTTTTTCTTTAACTCCCTCTCTCTTTCCATCCCCAGAAGCCTTGCTGCAAGGCCACATCTCAGGAGTATGTCCCTTTCCTTTACATGGATGAGTACAACGCCCTCACCATCACCTCAGTGGAGCTCATCCGTACCTGCGGCTGTAGCCCAAACAATCTGTCAACCCAAGACTGAGCATCAACCAGGCCCCCAAACCCAGATTCCCACCTTACATTTTTATGGATAGGGTGGCAACTTTCCCCTAAATATCCCGAAGTACATTTATCATTAAAGCTATTTAGAACTGTTAAACTTGCTCACATAACCTGCCCTATGCTCTCTTTTCCAAAAAGGGTGATTATGTTTCTGGAATACAGATAAGGTAAAGCTGTCAGTCTTGACTAAATAAACGTGGCAGGCGCGCTTTATGAAAATACGTGCTTTGAGGCTATTTTTGAAAGTCATTTCACAACCCTGAAATATTAGACTGGCAAGGAATTAAAGCATCCTGCATGTTCCCCACAAAAATTTAAACATTGTCCTAGCTTCAAACGCTCACTTGGGGCGGGGACGTCATCTGTGGCTATGCAATAACATCAGAGCTCTCATCTAAATAGTTTCCATAGGCCCCAATTACGTATTGAACCAGTTCTCAAAAGAATTGTAATGACTTTAAAACCACAATAATAAAAAAAAATCCAGTATATTCATGATTGTAAATAATCAAAGATTCCAATCTCAAAATTTATGTCTCTTTTTCATGCCTTTGTTAACCTTTGTCTGTGTATTTTCAAGTACAACTTGCCCTTTAACTTTCTACTCCTTTTCATAGGCATTCTATGCTGGCCTCCTGAACAAGCTCCAAAGTTCACGATGAATTGATAGGAGTTTTGGGGCATAGAGACAGCATAGGGATGCTGATGTCACCAAGTTTGCCGTATTTAGTTCCCATGTGCCCTTCTTGGCTATTATATCTATCAGTTCTTATGTATCCTAAACTAATGTCCTTATAGTGAGAATATGCATAGGTTTTTCTGGTGTTGGCATTTATGTCCAATGTGGTCCCGCTATAATTTGTTGCCTCTTTCCCATTGTACTTGCGCTAGCCACACCATCTATTTTTACTGTGTTCTGCAGAACTTATGATCAGCCATTACGGTAAACGTATTACAAGGATGCCATTGTTTGGACTATTTTTGCCGAGGTAGAGCGCCCGTAAGAGACAGAAATCATGTATATGTCTGTAAATATCAAACATATGTGGAAGTTTGTTTAATCGTTTAGACACAGATAAAGCTGAATTGGTCTGGAGTGGTGGGTGGTGTGTCGTCATATAAACAAATGATTGAAGCTTTAAACACAGACGTTCCCTGGTTAGAATTAGTAGAGTAAGGTATGCTTAGTTTAGACGCCAACACGCCGTGCTATTAACCTCAAGGAACACTAGAAGTAGCTTGTCAAATGGAGTATCGCCTCCAAATCACCTCCATATTACCTGCACTTACTAATACGTTATTTTTATTAGTTTTGTTTTGCTCTAGAACGCCCATAAGTTCTTCTACAAGGGTAAAGGTATGCATGCCACACTTTTGGAAAATGAGGGTATTTTCTATTTTTATAGAAAGTAAAATACAATATACACCTTTTCTTTTGCATATCCTTCCTCTAACTGGAATGTAAAGAACATGTCTAACACATCCCTTTTACTTTGTCTGAAATTCCCACCTTTTCATATTATATTTTCTTCATACTATTTATCACTGTGGAATGTAATGCACCTTTAATTGAGTCACAGCTCTTACTAACAAGTAAAACTGTTTGATGGAAAGAATAATTGTTAACAAAGTTCAATTGTTTGTATCAATACTACTCTATCATATGACTAAATTAAAGGCAATAAAAATAGTTATTGTCTTAATTGTGTTATTGCAAAGATGAAAATGTAAAGTATAGTATTTCTCTTATTAAATGCATTTAACTTTATTTGAGATTTCATACTACTACATTATAATTAGAAACTGTTTCTTTAACATTATTGTAATTTTAACACTGCGTTGAATGCACAATCGGTTCTATGATAAAGATAATGACCGTTCATATAGTGTCAGTTAACGTAATAGTGGTAATGATTCATTGCCCTGGCCGTCAGTTCAGTTTGACATGAACCTAAGTGTCCCGGAGTCTCTGTTAGTGATCACCCGCCAAGAAAAAAAAAAGGTTGCTGGCACAATGCTCCAAAAATACAGCACCATCTGTAAAACACCATCACAGCCTGTTGCACTATTACTTCAGTAGTTGTACAGCTTTTGCTTTAAATTTTTTTCAATATTTTTTTGAGAGATGAGGAAAAAAATACTAGTTGGATTTTTGGAGTTACAGAACCAAATGAGGTAATAGCCCAGATTTAAGAAGAGAAATCCCAATATCACAAAGCTCATCGGCAACGTGAGGCAACAGCTCAAATTCCTGCTTTACATTTTGGCTAGTTTGGAGCAAAATGGCTAACTGCTGGTTTGTATTTTTTTTGGGGGGGGTTTTGTTTACCATACCTCTGGCAGTAGGGGCAGTGGATGATGGGAAGGACTGTACAGGCAAGGATGGTGTGCTGAAAGAGATCACTGAAGATCTTATTCCACCATCTGAATGTGTGATGAGCTGTACCACGTTAACTTACAGAGCATTGCTGGAGACCCTGGACAGACGGAACATGCGATTCAAAGACTCTGAAACAGGTGAGAACACTATATATAAATTATACTGAATACAGTATATACACAATATATATACAATTTTATCTACATGATCATTCTGATCAAATGAACTCTTTAAATGCACTGATCACGTTTTGTGCATATTTAATGTGCATTAGCATATTTTAATGTACCATTCATGGCACTATTACACATATTTTTATATTGTCCATATACCCATTTGCTGTTAATTTACATTGTTATGTATATTTTGTTTTCTATTTTTGCTTTCTATTTTGGTTAATGCTACTGCTTAGATGTCGGGTGCCAGGTCATAAGAATTTCACTGCTCACAACAAAACAATTGCATTTGACAATAAAAATACTTCTAGTCAGTCTAGTGTGATGGGTGATCAAATCTGTAATTTCTTTCCAATTACCTTTTTGTACTAGTCAACAAAATATTTTTTACACTAATTTTGGACTACACCTTCAGCAAATAGATGTTATACCCACTTGCTTTGCTGATTTGAGTGGTCATCAGCTATTCAAACATTAAGGTACTAGTCAGTGAGGTGGCTAGCAACTGTTAAGTTGTATAAAACATGTTTCACCTACTAAGACAAACTCCTCTCTTCCACAGGTGGACATGGAGAATACTGCTGGTCAACAAAAAGTCTGTGTATTCCTGAAAAGCGTTTGTTTCATGCTTACATTGTGCTACCTGTGAATGAATCACTGGTTAATGTAGAATTTCTCAGACTAAAAGCCAATCTCCCCCACCACAATGATTTATTAAATCCATACAACGGTCCTACACCTCTCTCCAATGTCTGTGGAATCCTTTTCGACGTCACACATCACTTAAAGCCAAATAGATGGCCAAGGTTCTGCATGCAGGTGGTCTCAAAGCAGAGAACCTTGGGAAACGGTGTCCCTAACAGGTGCCCTCCTTTCATGGCGATAATGTGGGAGAGTAAGGATCATTGATCTAGAAAGCAAATAGTGGGTTAAAATGGACTAGATGGACAAAAAAACGCATTTGGAAACAATGGTCTTGTGTTTTTGTAAATAACCCTCAAAGTTGCAACATACTGTATTGAAGCTTAGCTAACTTTTGGTAAAATAAAAACCATACAAACTATAAGGCCTATATGATGACATTTTACATCAATATATTTAATGTACAATGTACATGAAATTTGTTTTCAGATTTAAGACCCCTTATCAAGACATAAATACATTTTGCTATATGGAATACCAAAATTAACTGTCCGTTTTAGAAGCATATTGAAAACTCAGACACGATGGATGACATTGGGGTCTCAGAGGTCCTTGAGGTTATTTTTGTTTAGGAAAAAATGACTTATATCTGATTAATTGATGGATAACAACATTACTGTTAATGTTGGGTAGGTGGGTAGGTGGTTGATTTCAGACTAAAATTATATTCTAAATATTATGGATTTAAAGCCTTTTTTGTTCATGATTAATTGGATGTAACATTTTTCAAATATACTGGTACAGTATATAATGTTAAAAAAGTCTTTAAATGTTAGAATTGCTATGGCAAGATAGGACATCTATAGATTTATTGAAAATGGCAGCAAAGGTTTGTTTCATATTTACTTAAATCCATTGCATTTTAGGCAGTTTTGTATACCCAAAATATACTGGCTTCTTGCACTGTCCAAAAACTATATGTACTAATGTATATTTTACTATTTTATTTTTGAATTTTTGTAAAACACAATCATTATGTTATATGTGTACATTTAACTGGCAAAAGTGACATAAAATAAATATTTCTTTTGTATTTTGGTCTTTGTACTATTAAGAAAACCTGTTGACATTTTAAAAACAATCCATTTGCAATAAATGTTTGGTCAATTTTGATCAAGAAACCTTTAATATTTGAATGCTTTTCTCTGTGGCTCTAACATCCAGAATAGAGGTTTTTCTAACTAAACATAATTCATCTTTTACATTTAAATCTTTCCTTCAAGATTGGTATCCATGTATTGACAGACTTTTGCTAATATTATCATTTCCCCCAACAATTACTATTGGCTGTAACACCTTACACTAGTTGGTTTGATTTAACTATGAGATTTTAAACATTGAGATTTTCCTGAATGTTTGTCCAATCATGTCAAGTAGCTACAAGATTTACCCAAGGATAATATTCTGTACTGAGTCAGACTCAGTACACAGCTACAAAAATGGAGTTAGCCACATTTTTATATGGATGGAAACTCATAACACAGTGCATGGAAAAAAAATTACTTAAAAGTGCACTTATTCTAATTGTAACATGAAGAAGATTGAACAACTACAAGAAAACAAGCACTGCAGTCATTTGTATTATACAACAAGTTAAAAGAAGAGGAACAGTTTATACCTGAATAGAGATATTTTAATTATTTTCCAAAGCAGTAATAGAATGGAATGTACTTTTATGTAAATTTTGATGCTGTCTATTTCCTCCTTCAACCTGTTTTTCAATGTTGTATGGAAAATGTAAAAATAGTTGATGATTAAAACTCTGATCTGTTCATTTTTCAATGAGAAATGTCACATGTGGCCAAACTTCATCAGAGCACCTTCACCACCTATTTAATCTTCCATTATTTATATTTTCAGACTTTTTAAAAGTTACTTTATAATGTGGCAAAAACAATTTTTTATTTCATTTGGGAATGTTGTTGTATGCACTACATCTAAATTCAATTTGAATTACATTATTTAATTTTATCTCAAAAATGTCATTCACACATTCCAATTCTGAATAACGATGTGTTATCATATTCCATCCCTTGACACTGAAACATTCTGAAGCAAACATTCATATCGATATATCTGACCATTAAACATTTGCCAATACAGGGTTTACAAACACATTTGGTCTTATTTCTGATTGTTAAATTAGTCCCGCAGTTTGAATACAATTGTTGTAACCCATTGAAATGAAAACATTGGTCTACTTGTGTCTTTATGGCTATTTGCATTTTGTTAACAGACTCAATAACAGGGATCAGAAAAAGTCGGAAGTTCCATCCAGTTGAATACTTTAGATGAGCAGAAGCCCTAAATTGCTATGTCCCTGCAAGATGAGATTTGTTTTAAAAAATGTTTATGTTCCATTATTGGGTGATACAATTAGAGTAATATCTGTACAAATCATTACAGTGACTATAGCTTCCTCTGCTGGCAGTAACACATCATTATTTTCATGCCACCTTATTCCTTTTTAAATCCAGTTTGGTGCACTCAGCACATTCTGCTACCCAGGCCAGGCAGTAAAAACACTACAGGCTGCAGCTTTTGACTAATTATATTTTTTCACAAACTCTCATAAAAGGATTCTAATACATGTTCACTTAATAGCTAAAAAGGAAAACAACAACCTATCATATGTAAAAAATGTAGTCAATGATGTCATATGGTTACTGGCCACTTGCACTAAATGATTTTACCCTTGTTAGCTGATAAACATGCTCCTTATCGGAGGATGAGGTGAGAAATAGATCCAATCCATGGTTTAGTTCTGAATTATCTGAGGCACTTGACCAAAGGAATGTGTTCCTGGGCTAAAGACAGACTCAAAGATTGGCAGTAATCAATGCGTGAAACTACTCTGGAAGTCAAAATCCGTTTTTTATATAGTTCTTTCAACCTGACCTCAGTGTAGTTTTGATACATTTGGAGGAAACTCTGAATGTTGGTCACATTTTACATTTTCATTAGGAATAATTCCTAAAGTATGGAAATCTGCATATGTGTTGCCTCTGCATAAAGGTGTCGATTACACTGATCTTGACAACAACAGACCACTTGCTAGGCTTCCTTGTTTCGCAAAGATTCTGGAGAAGTTGCTAAATATATAGCTCTGTTCCTGAAGCATGTGCTTGGTTTTGTGACTATCTGAAAGACCATACTCATAGTCATAGGCAAGTCTTTTATTGGCAGTCCGCAGGTGCACAGAACACAGAATAAAACCACAAACTAGTTTAAGAGTTGGTTGAGACAAAAACGTGTCTCGCTCTGCTCTTAACACAGAAAAAAGACAATAACGCACAAGGACTGGGGAGGTTGAGGAAAACGTATACACATGATGAGAAATTATGAGGATCTGGTGTGGGTGATAATGACAAGACTTTCCAGGGTGTGTTCATGTAAGAAAAGGATTATAAAGAATGGGGTAGGGGAATGGTAGCGGCAAGAAGGCCGGTGATGTCAAAATTACGGAACCTTCCTGGACCTGGAGAGGGAACATCTCCTGTGGGGGATGTGACATGTTGTGTCTGATGGAGTTATGCCTGATTTTCTTGAGGCGTATAAAGGTCTTCCACAGAGATCGATATTAGGAACTTTTCATTTGACTCTTTACATTAATGATATTGGGCAATCTGTTAAAGACTGTTCTCTTCACCTGTATGCAGATGATACTATCATTTTGCTACTGCTCTGACTATTGATCTAGCAGTGTCTATGTTGCAGACTGATTTCATAGCTGTTCAGGCTGCATTTACAAATTTAAAGTTGGTTCTCTACATTGGAAAAAACAAAATACATGTTTTGTAAAAAAGAAATATGGGATTTCACAGAATTAGTTCCCATTGTGCCAAGTTGGACCGTA
The DNA here is from genome assembly GCA_016801125.1 of Novumbra hubbsi. Taxonomy (NCBI): domain Eukaryota; kingdom Metazoa; phylum Chordata; class Actinopteri; order Esociformes; family Umbridae; genus Novumbra; species Novumbra hubbsi. Next base: position 8,551 of record JACXGK010001322.1, on the reverse strand, counting down.
GGCAAAATGTGTTCATCAACCACACAGTTTTTTTGCATAACTAGAATACTTTTTAAGACGTTTAAAAATAGTAAATAATACAATTTAAGACTTTTCCCTTTAATTAATAAATTAATAAAATACTTTTTAACACTAGAAGCGCCAGAGCGGGCAAATTTTACCCAGTGAGGAGAAAAAAAATTAGATCTTCGCTCTCGATCAAATTCCATGACCCTGCTTTTTTTACCTTTCCTAAATATGTGGGTTTTATCACCCAGGATTTTTTTTATTTTCAAAATCACACTGAGAAAAGCTGATTTAAGGCTATTTAATTCCTGTTCAATGTTAAATTGAGCGTTCATCCCATTTTATTCCTGCATTCCATGGTTGCAATTCTCTTTTCTATCAGCAGATGTCGCAAAGGTGATACAAGTCTTCTGTTATTTAGAAATCTTTATAGTATATAAATGTATAGATCAGGGTTATTGAATTAAAATGTAGAAAGGTCCAGCTAGACCAAATTACTTCAAGCAAAGGTCTGGAACGTCTTATTTGTGTTATGATTCAGTGCCATACATATTGAAGTAGTCTAGTAGTATGTATGTAGAAAACAACAGTTTATTTTATTTGACTCTCAAATAAAATAAAGTGTACAATTCAATAATAATAATACATAAAGCTGCAAGCAGCCATTTTGGTTACTCCAAATAATTGGGGACAATTCCAAGTCCACTGAGTAGTCTAAAGTGTTTGATTGACACAGACATCTGGACAAACGTTAGAAAATACACGGAAGCGGGAGCTGAGCAAAATTCCAAGTCCACTGAGTAGTCTAAAGTGTTTGATTGACACAGACATCTGGACAAACCTTAGAAAATACACGGAAGCGGGAGCTGAGCAAGATTATGCAGGAAAGTTAAAATTGACAGATGCCGAACTAAAAGCATTAGTGGATCTTATTTATTTGAGAGGTGCTACTGGCGGTAAAAGCATGAAACTCGATGATTATTGGTCGACCGAAATGAAAAAAAAAAATCTCAGATATCTGCGCTTTGATGACAGGACCACAAGGACTACCTGTCTTGTGAATGATACATTTTCGATGATACGGGAGGTATTCGATACGTTTGTGAAATACAGTGCAATGAGATCATAACTATAGTAGATGAACAAGGCGCGGTATCGCTTTACACAATACATGGCCAATTAACTGGACACATTTGGCTTTTCATTTTTAATAGCCGCTCAACAAAATACATATTGAATGCACAACGCAATTTATGGAGAAATAAAAGTTGTGGACAATGTTGTTATGCGACTGCGAAAAGGAGATGTAAAGTCAGCGTTCAATGTTCAGGGAACAAAACTTGTGAGCTCTGCCAGACATGTTAGCGATTTGACTTGAGACCAAATCTATTGGTTCGCGATGCGGTCTTAGGTGGGGGATGGGTGCATTCTTTACTAGCTCATGAAAGAAACAAAGAAACCCTGAGCACAATGCAATTCCCTAAGACTAACCTATTAGAGTATCCACTAATTACACACACCCATTCGATTGCTCAACATGAATGTTTCAAACATTGTCATTTTAATAGCTCCACCTTGTCCTGCCTATTGTGTAGTAGGGAGATGATTGAAAATGAAGGTTAAGCTATACCCAGTGTCCTTTGTCTTATCCTCCTAACTTCCTGACCCCCCTCCCTCTTATGGAATGTCCCAAGTAACCTATTAACCCTCCAGCCTACTCCCTCGGAGTCTACTCCCCAAAGACATGATTCCAACCCAACACCTAATATCTTTAATAACGAATTCCACAAATCCCCCTTTTGATCTCGTCTCCGAGATCAACCCAGTTGTCCTCCTCTACCGGGGGATCCGAAGCCACCAAAGGCATTATCATATAAGGGTCAGTGCCATCTCGCTTCTCCACAGCCGTGGTGATCAAGCGAATAATTAATGCACGAATGCAGGGAATACAGCAACACCCGCAGGTGACTAAAATTGCTCCAAAGATTGCAACCGACAGAAAGAGTGACATTATAAACCCTCTCCACTGCCCAAACATTGAATTAAACCAGCCTTCCAACGGATTGCCCACCCCTGAGTGCTCGTGCATCTGTTTGGACAGAGTCCGCAGCCCATCAAGAGCTTTGGTAACCGACCCATCCGGGGCGGTGTTATTAGGGATGAACGTACAACACATGTCACCGAACATGGAACAAACCCCTCCCTTCTCGGCCAACAGCATATCCAGGGCCATCCGGTTTTGCACCGCCATCAGTGATGTGGGCCCCAGCTGCTCCGCAAGGCCTTCAATTGCATCCCTTGTCAGATTGGAAAGACGCAGAATATTATAATGCACATAGTTTATCCGATCGACATTCTTATTGGGGGTTACCGGGAATAGCGCAGCGAGGATAGGAATGTTTTCAAACCCGGCCGCGATTTGATCGGCCAACTTGTACTCATTCGAAACACCCCTGGGGACGCCGATGGCATCTATATAGGTAGGGGACCCAAGTGACAGATCAAAGCGAGAGGCGCTACGCCTCCCGCGCAACACATGCCTCCTGCTGCGTTGGGTCAGCGTGCCAGTGGACTCCTTGCTGGGGCGTCGCAATTTGTCCCCCACTAGTACCAAAGGCACGCCCAGCATTACCATTGCGCACCTGGCTGATACCCCGCTGGGAATACGAGACACTAATAAGTTATTACCACACAGATAGTACAACCCCGCTCGAGCCCACTGTCCAAATGATCCGCCCTTGATGTGGGTGGTGTTACACCATGTGCTCAGGATGGCCCTATACGAACCAATCATTGGCTTTACGCGGGTGACGCTAAAACAATGGAAGCCGTCTTTAGGGCGGACCGGGGTGAACGGGCCGGGGCTGGTGGAATTGTGAACTGGAGGAAAGAGCGCCGCTAAAGTGAAGCAGTTGGGTGGCAACGCCATTTCCGTCAGGGCTAGCATACATTCGAAACTCCACTGGTCCCCTGGATACAGGGGTGCGGGTTCTGTGAATAGCTGGGGTCTGGCTGCGGCGCACACCACGCAGCCCCCTAGGTGTTGCTCTTTGGCATTCTTAGCCAACCAATCTAGCCAGATGTTAGAGTCCGCATACCCTGTGGCGCGCGATATAATCGTACGAGGGGTCATGCGTGAGTAGTCGGTCATGATCACGGTACCGTTTGCGGGCCGGATCAGCTGGATGGTGCTGGCGGCGGTATACCTCACCACCACCATCCCCATAGCATCTTTCCCTGGCTGATCAATCCCGATTATGAACGCCAAAGTGTGTGGGTGACCTAAGTACATTTTGGATTCGCCCACCACCCCCTTTGTTATGGGAGGGCTCGCCGACCCGCCGATGGACAGCGTGATGGGATTGCCTGTTGCACTGTAATCACGTTGTAATGTAATTTCTTCCCACCCTGGCTTTCTTGGCTCGGGTCTCCAGATGCCGGTGTGGTCGAACACATCTTCCCACCCTGGGCACCACCCTCCCCCGGGCCTCCCCCCTGTACACACAGCTTGTGCAGTATTGGACATACAAGCATATACATCATATCCCCTGAATGAATCGTCCAGCCCCCCACAGTTCAGCACTTCACACAGGTCAAAAGAGAAAGATGTGGTGGAGTTAGTGGGGTAATACAACTGGATTTGGCCGAGGCTCTTATCTCGGCCTGGGCAGTTGACCTCCTCTCCGCTACTGCTGAGCAGAAGGGTCAGGAGACTCCACAGGTGTGTCCACTTCATCCTGGTCCAGCGACGGTTGAGTCTGGTCGTTCAGAATGTCCCCCAGGGACCTCTCGGGTGGTACTGCAGCGGTGCACTGGGACCAGTGATACCACGTCTCGCCTTTTCCTTGTAGTCGTACTGCGTGAGACGTCCGTTCCACCACCTTATACGGGCCGGTCCACCGTGGTTCGCTCCACTTCCGCTTGATCACCTTCAGCAGCACCCACGGAGTGTCAGGAACGGTCGCTGGAGTCTCACCCGCTCTCTGTTCTCCCACCTGTTGGGCAAAACCTGTAACGAGAGCTCGTAAATCATTAAATTGGGCCTTACTACATGCTGACGATCTCTCAGCGCCCAGGGACAAGCCTGCCCCCGGGCCAGGGAACTGTCTCCCTGTCAGTAGTTCGTAGGGGGTGAACCCCGTGGCCTTGTTCACTGATGCTCGTACTGGCATGAGGGCCATGGGGAGTGCGTCAACCCAATTTAACCCAGTTGTAGCCTGGATTTTTGCCAATTTGCTTTTTATGGTACAGTTCATTCGTTCCACCCGTCCCTGTGACTGAGGGTGGTAGACGGTACCAAATGAATGATGCAGGCCCAACATGGCCTCTACTTGCTGAAGGTGTTTGTTTTTAAAATGGGAGCCGTTGTCAGATTTGACTCTCTCAGGGAACCCGTGCCAGGGGATGTAATGACTTACCCCGGAGAACCCGACCAGGCCGACCGTGCGTGTTGACATCAATTGCTCGCTTACCGGAGTGTTGAGAGTGGAAAATGTAGCTCCAGTGTCTACCAGGAATGACAGCTTCTGGTGGTTTACGGTCAAAGTCAATGATGGGTCAGCCTGGGTGCTCGGGGCCGGTTCTCCTGGGGTGTGTCACCGTTGGTGCTCTCCTCCCCAGTTCCAGGGCTCTTCGGATATGGGATACTGCCCCCCCAAGGGGACCGGCGTTAGCGTTCGGGGGAGAGGGGCCCGGTGGGTACTGTGGCGGCTGGTAGCCTGACCCCTGCTGGTGGAACGGTGGGCTGCGGTATCCGCCTCTCGGGGGTCCCCCTCTCCCTCGTCTGGGTGGTGGGTAGGTTTGGTTGGGGCACTCTTTGGACCAGTGTCCTGTTTGACCACAAGAGAAAAAAAAAACATACCCTGGGTGGTTCAAGACCCCCCTACCCCGATAGCCCCCATGGTGGGGGAACCTCTGGGCCCGGCGAAGCGGTCGCTACTAATTGTTTAGCTGGATCTAACTTTTTCTTTTCGGTGGCCTCCTGTTTAGCCTTCCCCAATTGTAATTTTAAGAGCTGGGCTTGTAGAGTCTTTAACTCTGTTTCTCTTTCTTTTTTCTCATCCATGGCCCGCTGCAGATGGTGTACCACGTGACGCTCCCACACAGTTGAATCTGCCCCAGGCAGATCAGGGTTGGCCATAACCGTTTCCCTGACTTCAGTAGGGACTCCCTCTAAAACTGCCCTCCTAAACCACTCTCTCTGGGATCCATCTTTACCTGGGTGGCACCCGGTATGACGGGTCCACTTTTCTTTAGCTCTAGCTAGATAGTCCCACGGGGCCTCCACCTCCTCCCAATCTATTTTTGGTGCAGCAGCTTGATTAGGCACAGGAAACTGATCTCTCATGGCGGCTGCAACAGTCCCTACTACTCTAACAAACGGGACCTCATCAGGAAGTTTAACAGTCTTAGCTCCAGCCTCTATGTCAGCCAACTCATGCTGTGTCAACGCGCGGGCGGCTACTGCCCTCCAATCACCCACTGCCAGTTCACGTCCAGCTGTTAATTTATCAAAGTGCTCAAGCCACATCCCCCCCCTTCTCTAATCAGGGGCATCTTATCCACTATCCCTTGTACATCCCCAAAATGCCATGGCTTGTACTTCACCCCCCCTTTTCCCATAATTAATGGCATTTGCATGGAGTATGACAGACTCCCCTTCCCTTCTAGCTCTTCCTCTAGTGACCGTGCCCTCCCTGGCTTGTTTTTCTGTAGACTCCCTCACTGCAGTTTTAAGTTGTTCTGCTAAATTGTGTCTATTGTGTCTATTGTGTCTTACATCATTGTCTAGTTCTATACTACCGTCATCGTCTGCCCATTCGTCGTCTTCCTCTTCTACCTCCCCTACTTCTCCTACGTTGTCCTCATCAGAGTCGACTAACACCCCTGTTAGATTCCCCGAAATGCGAACTCCCCTAGTCCCACGTACTCTTCTCTTTTTTCCGACGACAGGCACCGGGCCGAGGGGTTTCATACGGGAGCGGGCACTGCGAGCGTGAAATGGCCCTGTCTCCGCCGGAATTTTTTCAGGACCTTTAACGGTCGACCCCCCCGCCCATTCCCGATAGCTGTCTGCCTCGGTCTTAAAGACCCCTCCCTCTACGTGGAGCATGGGATACATGCGTTCGGGAGCCTGATACGGTGGTGGGATAGAAGGACAACCTGGCTGTACGACTTCTCTAGGTTCCGGGAAGGCCTTTACCGGCTCTTCCTTTCCCTTACACTGTGTCGTTCGGTTGCGTTTAAGTTGGTCTTTTACCTCCCGACTATCATCCCCTAATTGAACCCATACTTTCTGGTTTCGTTCCATCCTACTACGTTCCTGTTTCAATTTCCTACCCGTAAAAAACGGACTAATCTTACTCTCTTTATCAATTTCTTTCAATTCTTTTACCCCATATGGCGGTCTGATTCCACAACAAATCTTCATCCGATCCCAAGGGCTTAGTCCCGTCCGGGTCATATTCCTCCACTACCAGTTTTAACATTTCCTGACTTAATTTTACTCGCCTATCTCCTTTCTTACTTTTGTCTGCTTTTTTTATTACCACATCCATAACGCATGCTATTTGCTGTTCCCACGGTTTGGATTCCACTACATCCGCCATTTTTAAACAATTCCCTGCACAGTTACCACAGCCTACAATTCCCACAATGCAACACACAGTTTATACGTTTCTACTTCACTATTTTGGACGTCGCCGCCGCCCAGGCCTTTAACCCACCACGAAATATCTTAAAATTTCAGGCCTCGCACCTATATGTGGTAATTCGGAGATCCCCAACTCTCCGGGTAATCCAGCCCAGTGATCCTCACCTAATAATTTGTTTAAATGAGGCCTCTGCGTCCGTCGACCCAGAGTTTGATACACTACTCCAAGGATTTTCCACTTTGGAGTTACCCCAACTCTCCAGGCCTCTACACCTAACCGTTCATTTATATTCGACAATATAACTTTGGAAAAGTCACTTCCGGGTAGTTCGGTAATTAAGTTCCCAGGACTCAAACCTACTAATTCGCCCAGAGACGCCCCTCTGGTGCTGGACTTTAACCGTTCGAGGTTAATCCTCGGGCCTCAAACCCTTAGTTCGCACAGCGCCGCCCCGCTTGTGCAGGTCTCAAATTTGGAGACTTAAATTTACACTCTTCGTCCTTTTCACAAACGATTTTCTAAATTTTATAATAGCCAATACACAGAGTTTGTTGTAAAAACCGGTTCTGCTTACCTGTTCAAGTTGCCATGGCTAAAAATCGTTTGGAAGTTCAGAAGGCTCTGGTTCGTCAATTCGCATGAACACCCTCTGATCCCGGACGAGCCCCCAAGTTGTAGAAACCGAATGTTTCCCCTGGGTTGCAAATCAGAGAATGTCCACGCCGTTAAGTTTTTCCAAATAATACACCTTTATTACGAGTGCACCCGGAGATCTGTCACGCAGGACAGGACGATCTAAAGTCCGTTCACATCGGACACCGTTTATGTAGCTACTTCCCCCCACAGTCAATGCATCGAAGTTGCTGCGCACACACAGTCAATGCATAGAAGTTGCTGCGCGTGCTTCCTGAGTGTCCGTCTCGTGTCGCAGCCCCCAGCCCTGGGGTGAACCATCTGGTGACCTTTTCCGGTGTAGATGAGAATGGTGTTGTTGTGTCCGGCGCCAGGAAGTCTACAGGACCCCTCTGGCCTGTCTCCCCTCCTCTCCTTCCTGGGTCACTTAATCAGTCCCATGTGTGGTGGTCAGCCTGAAAGTTAATCTATAGGTTTTTAGTGTCCTTTGTCTTATCCTCCTAACTTCCAGACCCCCCTCCCTCTTATGGAATGTCCCAAGTAATCTATTAACCCTCCAGCCTACTCCCTCGGAGTCTACTCCCCAAAGACATGATTCCAACCCAACACCTAATATCTTTAATAACGAATTCCACACACCTGAATAGCTAGGAGGGTGGCGGCGCTGGCATTGTCATCATCCTTCTTATCAGACATTGCTCTTTGTTTTTTAGGGTTCAGACTTTTAATAGGTGCAAATTCCTTCTGCTTTCCTTTGGGCATTTGTCCACTTCAAATTCTTCAACACCACTCTCGTCCCACGCCTCGTGGAGGGCCGACAGGTGATAGTCGTGGTCAGTCATGTCAGATTTTACTCTCTCAGGGAACCCGTGCCAGGGGATGTAATGGTTGATCAGACACTTCACCACCGTACTGCTGTCCTCCTTCCGGGCCGGCCACGCCTCGGGCCACCCTGTGAATGTATCTACACACATGAGAACGTACTTAAAACCCCTCACCCGTTCCCCCATGTCTGTGTAATCGATTGTGATCTCGTGTCCGGATTGACACGTCAACGGGAAGTGTAGGAACTAAAGTTTCCCCCCGGGTTGCAAATCAGAGAATGTCCACGCCATTTCAAGTCTTCCCAAATCATACACCTTTATTACGAATGCGCACCCGGAGATCTGTCTCGCCGGACATGTAGATCTAAAGTCCGTTCACATCGGACCCCTTTAAATAGCCCCCCTTTCCACACAATGCGCATACAATTCGCTAGG